>PRKT01000547.1:201185-222912 GCA_003671525.1 Saccostrea glomerata | reverse complement strand
GGGGGGGGGGGTATTAGATTGGAAAATAATTACGTTGGTTTTAGTTTCACTATGTTTGCGATTCATCTTATCCGCAAAATTAAACACATCGTGAATGAATGCTATCATTAATTATTAAAAACGAGTAAATGCTTATACGAAATCTAAATGATTTTCTTGCATTGTGAAATCAGGGTGAAATGAAAGCCATGATCGCTGTTATATACTTTCTGAGAAATCGTGAAATTTTAGCACCGTTAGATATCTCTAGTATTTACTATCAAGAAAATTAAAAGCAAGCACAAAAGTCGAATCGACTACTATGATATGTGGATCAAACAATTTTTTTTCTTCCTGAAATATGAGCTTTATCTTACAGATTTTTACTGAAAATGCAGCTTTTTTTAGGGGGGGGGTGCACAGCTAGCCGATTGACAGATGGATTCAACCAAAGAATATATGTATTTGCAACCAAAATATATATGCAACTTGTTCAATGTTTTTTGAATGAAAGACAATCGTATTTCTATTGTTGAATATCCAATTTATAAAGCCAATACTGATTGGGCGTTGATACTATATTTAGGTCGAAAACACAAGAGGCTAAAATTTTTGTAAGGAAAACTGTACCCTCTCCATCTATTATGGCATATAAATAAAATAAACACAAAACTGCAATTTGGGTCATATCATTTTATTTATAAACACATATTTTTCAGATTCTATAAAGTTTGCAACCAATTAATAAATAACATCTAAAAAGGTCGAAAATACAACACACCAAGATAATACACATGAAAGCTCTTCTGTATAAAAAGGTATTTTTTCAAAAAGCTCGGTTTCAGCCGTGGGATTGGGAACGTCTGACTGAATATGCAATATGTTTGTTGGTAACTTTACAGGTAGATTCATTTTGAATTGTTTAAAGCATTGGTCAACAAATAATCTTAATGAACTGAAAAAAAATGCAATTGTACCGTTTCAGTAAGTTACATAACCAAAAGAATATCACCCCAGCTAGTGCAGTGTTCGGCTACTATACATGTACTGAAATAAAAAATCTTGATTAATGACAATTTTTATAGGGCCGTGAAATATTTAAAAATCGTTATTTCAATTTATTCTGACTTATTTTTTAGTTTATTGTTATTGCACAATGATAGTACATTAAGTTAACTAACTCTTCATAATTTTATTATTTCAAAACTTTTATGAAATTGTCCTCGTCTTACAGGTGTATAATACAGCTTCCATGGGTTATCCTTTTATTTGCTGGATGGGGGGACTAAACTGGGGGCTTTTGAAGTGGAATACTAAAGCATTTTTTCGCCTTATATTTTTGAAATATTCTTTTAATTTTAGACCCTAAAAATGTAGACCTATGCAATGGCTTTTTCTTTCAATGGGATGACAAGTCAGGCTAGGACCCCCCCTCCCTTTGTTTGCAAAGATAGACATTATAAAGGCATTGAAAATTGGGGGTTGTTGTTTTTTGTAGGTTTAGCCCCCCCCCCTTTCAATTTGCTTCTACCAATGCCCGTGTTTTGTAACAGTACATTAATTATATTTAGTTATAATTTATTAAGAGATTTATATTATGGTTATGAATTTGAGGTTTCCACAAATCACCTGAAATAGAGTACTTTCATGTTATGTTCTGTAAAGACCTGCTAGGATGCCTTTAAAGACCTATTTGTAGTACACAAGTACAAGGTTTATTGTGAAATAGGTCATTATGATTTAATCATATCCAGGACAATAAGAATTATGAAAAACTGGTGTAAGTTACATCATACAAATAACAGAACTGCATATTGAAATCTTCTATGAATATTGATTTTGTAATGATCACTGTATCAAAGAAGATGAATATACCGGTAATATTTTGCCTGAATGTCCTGTTTATTAATCTCAAAAAAGAAATATATATCAAACCATATATGAGATGTCCAAATATGTATGGCACGCCAAATTCACAAAAATGAGCTATAAACATAGTTTCACAGTCGATAAAATAGGTTTATCGGTTGTAAACAATAGTGAATCTATATTTTACATATGTAAACCATAGTTAATGCGATAATCTATTTACAACCGTATACTATACTTAACACCGAAAACAATCATTTACAATTGCAAAACATAGATTATCTGATAAATAAATACAGTTTTACGATTTGTAAACTATAGTTAAGAAACCATTAACTATAGTTAACGATGTGATAAATATAGTTTCACGATTTGTGAAACTATGATTAACAACTCTTAACTATAGTTTACAATTGTAAACTATGGTTTACAAACTTGAATCTATGTTTAGTTTATCAACAAAATCTATTGTTAACGCTTTATTCAGAGAGATAAACTTAGATTAGCATTCATAAACTATAGTTAACGACCGTTAAATATATTTTACAGATGAAAACTATAGTTAACGAATTTTTGACTATAGTTTACGATTTGTAAACTATAGTTTATGGTCAATAAACCTAGTTTATCAATTATGAAACTAGGTTTAGCTCATTTTTGTGAATTTTGCGTGCCATAAATGTGTACAAGCTTACTCAATTGGATTAGGAAAATTTATTCTCCATGCAATGGAATTAAGAAATAATATGTATACACCATATTATGTATGATAGTTATTTTTTCATGTATCAATTGATAGTTTAGAATTCATTCTGTTGTTGGTGTTGGGGAGTCTGACAGATAGACGCTATAGGGACTCCATCCCCCAAAGAATATTGATCGCCATGTTTTCTTACATAATTGTAATCATGTTTATTTTTTTCATACTGATGATCAATGATCTGTATCAGGTTCAAAGTTATTCAATATAATTATGAATAGTTTGAGATATTTGCTCTGTGTCATGAAACTGTGTCCTCATTTTAGAGACATATTGTGTTTCAAATGCACTGATCTTATTTTCAGATGACACAGATATATGCAACATATTGGAAGAGATAGGAATGAAAGAATACAGGGATGTTTTCAGAGAAAACATGGTAAGAAATACTAAAGGACTGTTGTTTCTCAGTACACATTAGTATGATTACGGGTACTTATCATGATGTTAGTACCATGGTGCTTTTTAAATAAATGTGTCACCACTGAGAATTGAACTCGGTACCCTTACATTCGGAGTTGGGTACTCATTTCACTGAGCAATTTCAGTACACTTTTTTTGCCTTACTTTCTATGTAAAAATTTGTATACTAGTACTAATATGTATGTATATTTACATTGTATCATTTAAATATTCTTTATTTTATATTAACAAACAATAAATACAAGCATTTAAAAAGGTGGATTTTACGCGGGCTAATATACTCGTAGCACTTCATTCCTTAAAAGTAATGGGCCTCTGCCCTTTTGGGGCCTTGGCTCCATTACTTTTTAGCTCACGGGAGCCGAAAGGCTCAAGTGAGCTTTTCTGATCAAATTTTGTCCGGCGTCCGTCTGTCTGTCCGTCTGTCTAGCTGTCTGTCTGTCTGTAAACTTTTCACATTTTCGACTTCTTCTCAAGAACCGCTGGGCCAATTTCAACCAAACTTGCCACAAAGCATCCTTGGATGAAGGGGATTCAAGTTTGTTCAAATGAAGGGCCACGCCCTCATTCAGATAATTGAGAATTAGTGAAAATTTGGTAGTATGTTTTAAAAATCTTCTTCTCCAGAACCTCTGTTCCAGGAAAGATGAAACTTATGGGGAAAGATCCTCAGGCAGTGTAGATTTAAGTTTGTTAAAATCATGACCCCCGGGGGTAGGGCGAGGCCACAATGGCCGACCAAAGTTTTATATAGAAATATAGGAAATTTTTTTTAAATTCTTCTTAAGAACAGCAATGCCATAATTGCTCATATTTATATGGAAGCATCAGCAGGTAGTGTAGATTCAAGTTTGTTCAAATCATGACCCCCGGGGGTAGGGCGGGTCCACAATAGCCGACCAAAGTTTCATATAGAAATATATAGGAAAATTCTTTAAATATCTTCTTCTCAAGAATAGGAAAGCCATACTTGCTCATATTTATACTGATACATCCTCGGGTTATGTAAATTCGTTTGTTCAAATCATGACCCCCAAGGGGTAGGGCGGGGCCAAACTTTTGGATTCAAACTTTTCAATAGTAAACTAATTTAGCAACAATGCTCAGGTGAGCGATGTGGCCCATGGGCCTCTTGTTAAGGAATGGAGTGCTACGAGTATATTAACTTAAAACATGTTGTATCTTGTCAATTCCACAAAAAACTAGTTCAAAAAGAATTTAGTAAAAGTAATGTTTAAATGCTTTTACTCAATACTTTACACTAATCCTAAAGGTTATAAGATTAAATGTACTAATTATTAGCTCTAAACTGTACATCTTTTGCAGATCAGAATTAAGGATGTGATTGAACTTATAGACAAAGATTTTGAAAAGCTTGGAGTTACAACAATTGGACTTCAACTTAGATTAAAACAAGCATGTCGAAATCATCTTCAAGGTACATGTGTAATTAGTGTTCATACAGATATCTCATATGTATAAGAAAAAAAAAATCTAAGTTAAATTTTAAGACAATGGATTGAAAACAACAAGGTATATATGTGTTGTACGAGGAGTGCAATGGTGTTTGCCTCCAAAAAGAAATCCAGTTAGACGAAAAGAAGTAATCAATAAAATTCTGCAGCTATGCATTATACACTTTAAGAGGGAATGCAATTACAAAACTTAATTATTTCATAGATCATTAAGACATCCCTTTTTAACTATGGTTCCAGCTTTGAAAGATTGATATCATTGTCCTAAGTCACTGTTCGGAGTCTGCTTAATATAGAACTCTATCTCCTACCCTATGCTTTACTTGCATTGGTCAATATTTTAGTAAGCCACAAAGTATTCTCTTCCCATTCTACCAGACCAGAATAGGAGAGGATCGTACATTTTAGGTGTGGTTAGGTGTGGTTTGCAACGATGGATTGATATTAGCTCTTGATTACTTTTTACAATTTTTTTGGAGAGAAAATGAAAAGAATGTTTTATTTGCAAACATTATAGATTAAATCTTAAGTAAAGGGTATAACAAAACAGTTATAAACTTGGATTCTGGCATCAACATATGATTTGTTTGACCTGAAGGTGAAAATGTTGCCCTTGACCTTCAGCCTTGGATAACAATTTCACCTTTAAGTCTAACAAATCATATGTTGCCATCATATCCAGTCATTAACTGTATATTATTACAAAACAATTTGTCTACTTTTCTTAAGTAATAAAAAATAAAGCTTACTTTGTAAAAGTCCAGAGGTGTGTCAATCAGATTCCTCCAAAACTTCATATATATATATATATATATATATATATATATATATATATATATATATATATATATATATATATATATTTATATATATATATATAGTTTCAATGATTTCCAGATAAGTTTTTATCAATATTTATATTTAAAGATATAAAGTTTATAACTTGAGTTACAGACCCTGTTGAATACCTTTCGGTATCCACACGTGAGAATCTTCCACAAATTCAACCTTAAGGTGTTGGTCTCCTGTTTTTCGGTGTTTAATAATAATTTTATTATATTTCATCCACATGAAATTCTATAGCAACATATAAGTCATGACATTTTACAGAAAAATTGAGGAAATTTCAGCTTTAAAATCTATATCCATGCCCCTTTATGATAAAGGAAAACTTCTTTCCAAGGGGAAATAATCAGGTAAATGCAGAAATAGGATGGTGTCTTCTTAAGAACCACTGGGTCAGAGATAGCTAAACTTATGTGGAAATTTCCTCAGGTAGTTTAGATTCTAAATTGTTCAAACCATTACACCTTGGGGTATAATGGAGCCACAATATGTATGGCAAGGGGAGAAATCTGGCTAAAAACAGCTGGGCCAGTGTTACTGAGGTGAGTGTTGTGGCTCATGGGCTTTTTGTTTTGATATGGGGTGCCATACCAAGGCACACATAGACACTTAACATAGAAAAAACTTTGAATGGCTTAATTAATAATTAATTGACCAATTAGAGGCTTTTACTCTTTTTAGCTCACCTGAGCTGAAAGCTCAAGTGAGCTTTTCTGATCACATTTTGTCTGGCATCTTTCTGTCTGTCTCTCTAGCTGTCCAGCTGTCTGTCTGTAAACTTTTCACATTTTCGACTTTTTCTAAAGAACTGCTGGGCCAATTTCAACCAAACTTATACACCTTTTTCTGTAGAATTCAAAAAAAAAAATTAATTTGCATAATTTACTGAAGTCATATCAAACATATGACATCATGGCTTATGAAAATATTCAGTTAGAACCCAGAAGTCTAAGAAACTGAAAAAGCACTTCAAACCAACAAGAAGAGTGTATTGTGGATGGAAACATTCCATTAACCCTGAATTATTCAAAGTTGTGACTCTGAGCAAAGGTGGGGGGCAGCAAATAATTGATGTTTCAAAAGATACCACTTATGAAGAACTTGAGAAGCAAATAATTGACCTCTACTTTCCAAAAGGAAGGTCAATTGCACAGAATGTGAAGCTGTCAGATTTAAATTATTACCTTGCATCATTTTCTGGGGATCCACTTCCTCGTTTTCCCAATGATGGCGGCTTTACTGTCGGAAAATTTTTTGAACACATAAAGACATATCCAGTCAGAGTGTACTTACATACAATGGCTTCGAAAAAAGATGATGATGATGACAACTCTCTACCTGATATTTTGGTACTAATACCGTCTTTCTTTACGTAACAAACTATAAGTATTAAAAAACCCTTTTCAAAGGAATTTATTTAAAAAGGGGGAGATGTATTACTGCCTTGTGTCTTTTGTATTGTTTGCAATATCTTTACTTTGACCTTGACCTCACTTTTCTTGAATTAGTGTTTAGCTCAGTTTAAATATTTTTCTTTTCCTGTGACCTTGAAAGATAAGAAAGTTTAACCATTTAAGTTTTAACATATTTTTATGTTATCATGCACTCATACATACATTATTTGGTTACAATTCATCATCTATATCCAATTATTTAGATTTCAATATCAATTTAAAGAAACTGTTCAACACATTTTTATCAAACTTCACACTTATACAAATTTTCATGTTACATTACTAAATATACACTTGGCAGGGCATGCATGTCCTATATACATATTTCTAGTTTTGGGAATTAAGCTTTGATTTTATTTTCATGATTTATTTCAAAAGAATTCTCCCGGCCCTTCTGATGGCACAGGATGCCAGTCCAGTCAGTCAGAAGACCTGCAGTTGTTGCCCGGTACATCTGCTGCAGTCTGTACAGACGAAGGATCAGACACAGAATTTGAAAATGCTGGTACCCCTGTTATATTTTTCAGAAAGTCAAGGCAGACTTGTTTGACTTCAGTGAGTATATGGAATACATTTCCCATTTGTCATGATATTTATAAAAATACAATTATGCACTTATGACTATAGCTTAATATGTGGTCATGGGGACCACATATTGACCACTCACTGAAGACCATAATACTTCTATAATTACCAAAAGTGAGTATATTAATTAAACGGATTTGGCTGTCAATAAAAAAGATGAATCTTATATTATGATGTCAAGTTCTACTTAACTTTGGTACAGTCGATTGAACTGTGAGCCTCAATGCGATATCATTCTGCAGACTAGCTTTCACCTCAGTATCAAAAAAGTATATATTACGTAACATTTTATTAATGTCCATGTAGCATCATTTCAGTCTAGACTCAATGAAAAATGTAACATTTTCCTTATGTAATATTGATATTATATTATTAGTTAGCTTCTATAGCTCAAACCAAAGGAGACTATAGGTATCTGTCTACCTAACTTGTGTTGTGATGCAGTAACTTAGTTTTCACTCTGAAGGCTTTCATCTGTTGTACAGGAATACTATACTGTTACAAGAATGATTCTATAAATGGGCATATCACTTTGTCAGTGATTGATGGTTTGTAAGCATATCTCCATGTATATGTATAGTGATATATATGATATGACAAACAGTTTTCATTGTAACTATACTTCATATTTTATGCAAAAGGAGTTGATTATAAGAAAAATATTTTTTAGCTATAAATTTTGTCATCTGATTCACTTTTATCTCTAATAACAGAATATATGTATATCTTAATACACTGTATGTATGTCTAATCTTGAAATACTCAAATTTTTAGCACATGTTTTAGTAATTTTGAATTTTTTCTATTCACCTCCTTATGTGGCACATGTATAAATAATTTCACTCTAAAGTTTAATGCATATTGTATATATTTCATCTGTCACTTTCCTTTGATAGCTACATCCCTAAGCAGGGCTCTGGTCTCTAGTTTAAATACAGGTGTATAGGTAGGGTGTTAAATGATCACAAGAAAGAGTTATTAAATATTTTGTCAATCATTTCACAGACTCCTAAGCCTGGCAGGAATGTTAACAGACCTGTTTTGACTGAAGCATCTATCTCATCAAGTGCAGGAAGCCATGGGGAAGGCAGTGATGATCAAGATTTAGATGGAGACATGCAAATACAGGCAGCTATAAGAGCTAGCTTAGAAATTATGCAGTAAGAACATGAAGATTAAATACTTTATTATATGTGTGAAAATTTTTATATCTCTCTGAGTGGCTGAGATCCATTACAATCTAGAAAAATTATACCTGGGTACATTATATCATGATATATTGTACATGACTCATCAGTTGAATATAAGAATTTATTTTCTCTACATTGGTCTAAGAATAGATTGGAAAATTGCAATTTGATACTAATATTTTTTGAAAGTATCTTGCTACAAACTTCCACTCTTGTAAATGTACATTAGGAAATATATTATATAGGGCAGGGGTGAATTTGAAGGGGGAGGGTATGATGGGGGTGGGTTGGGGCAAGGGACCCTAGCCCAAAACAAAATTTGAAGTTAAGAGATTTTTCTTTTCAGGGGGGATAATCAATTAAAAGATTTTTTTTAATCTGTCATTTTCCCTGATAATGCCTATCAATCTAGACTAAGCTGGCTTTATTTTTATTTTCTTATCAGCTAAAATAGATGTTCATAAAGAAAAATTCAAAATGATATGACTGGTAATGTTTAGAAATCATTTTTCTCTAATTTTTGGCAATTTAAGGACCAAAGCAAATGTAAACAAGTAAGATGGAATGAACGGCTTGATAATTTTTTATTAAATGATTGATGAGTTATTTAATAAATAATTATAATTGCTGGTTTTTTTTAGTCAATACTTCGAATGAGTCGAAGTACAATATTCACTCTGCCTTTCAGGCTCTGTGAAAATTGTACTCCTCAGGTGGCTAAATCATTGTATTGACCTCAAAAACAGCAGTAATTGAATAATAATTTTTAAACCAATATTAACTCCTATATTACAGTTACTAGTCCTTTACCAGTGAAATCGGAGGGGACTTTAGGTTTCCTTTGCATCTGTCCATCCGTCTTGCTGTCTTTATCTGACACTCACAACTGGGTGTCTATCCCACTTGGTTTTCTGCACTATTTTTCTAAATGCTTGCATATTATTTAGCTGACTTTTGGTATGTGAGTTTATCCTGATTGGTTTAAGATCAATTGTCTTCTTCATTGATATTTGATGGAATTTTTTATATTTTAAATGGGAACCAGATTGTGCTTGCCAGTAGGGGACTATGTTATTGCTAAGGAAATTCTTAGAATGCTTGTTTCATCAATACACAGTTACAATTGATATATGTTGTTTTGTTACATATGTATTTTATAAGCAAACTGTTTTATATAATTTTGTGAATTCTTATTTCATTTGAAACAAAAGACCACAGCTCTTCACTGACTTTGACTTGAGAAAGTGGACAATGAACACAGTAAAAAGCGAGGAAGTGGATGGAAATTGTAAGCAGGTTGTTGTCGTGCACAGGAGGCATATTTTGGACTCGGCACTTAGGGCTTTGGACAGAGCTTCATTTAAGTTGGAAGAGCCATTTAAAGTCGAATTTCCAGGAGAACTGGGATCAGATTTCGGAGGACCAAAGAGGGAATTTTTACGGTACAAACAATTATATGAGGGCCCCTGCCTGTGGGTGCCATATGATGATCAGTCTGGTCAGCTCTGTTTGTCCATTCTTTTCCCCATTATCACTTGCACAGCAAAATGTTTTAGCTCACCTGAGCCAAAGGCCAGGTGAGCTTTTGTGGTCACATTTTGTCCGGCATCCAGCTAGCTGTCTGTCTGTCCATCTAGTTATTTGTCTGTCTGCCTGTAAACTATTTACATTTTGACTCTTTCTCAAGAACCACGGGGCCAATTTCAACTGAACTTGCTTCAAAGTATCATTGGTAAATGATCGAAGTTTTTTTTATAATATAGTAAAAACTCTCTTCTATAGAACGGAAGCATCATTAGGTAGTGTATATTCACAATAGTTAAATCATGATTGCAGGGGGTAGGGAGGGGCCAACTTGGGGATGAAATTTTTACAAAGGAATAATATAGGAAAAGAATCTTCTGTTCATCATGTTCATGAACAGTACTAAAGCCATTGTTATTGACATGGAGCATTCTCGGGTAGTTTGAAATTCAAGCCCTACTTTTCAATACAGAACTGATTTGTGCTTTTTTCCTAGTCAATATGCTCAGTTGAGTGATGTGGTCCATCGGATCCTCTGTTTCTTTTTCTGGCCAAATTTAGTTCATGCTTTACCAACATATTGCCTGTGGATAGAAGGTGTTCAGTGAACTTGAACCATTTGTAGCTCTTTTGATGAAAATTTGTGACCTTGAATTAAATTTCTAGATCAAACCCAAATAATGGGATAGAATCATAGATGTATTTTCTTTCCCTTTTGGTACTTTTGAATCCTTCCTCATCGAAAGTTTGCTGATCTATAGGTAAAAGTCTTAGTTGAAAATTATGGTCAAATTCCTACTGTCTTTACCATGTCCCTTGATCAGGATGTCCTTAACTATAAAAGAGGTTTCTTTTGAGATTCTGACCATCTCAGTGATATATAATGTACCAAGTTACAGGGTATTGAGGAAAGTTCCTATGATACCACGTTAAAGACATAATTAAGTTACATATTAATTATTTAGAAACAGAAACTCAAATTAAATTATAAAAGCCCCAGTAACGATAAGTAAAATAATAATGCACTGCTCTTAAGGTAAGGTTTGCGTCTCCCTCCAACTCATATTTTTTTTAATATGCACACATGCAATATATCAATTTATTCAGGGAGATTAGCTTCATCATTCAATATGATTTTCAAAGATATTGCCCGTCTCATATTTTGAGTAAAAGACGCCAAATTTAACGTATTTCATATTTCACCTCGAATATTATTTTCATTGAAAAAATTGAATTATTTTATAAATTATCCAACTTTTATAATCAAAATGACCGGAATTAGTATAATTCATGCTTCTATTATTTAAACTTTTAATTTTCCTTTATCAAAAATGTGAAAATTTGAGTAAAAAAGAAGATTTTTCAATTTTCCTTGATAAAGTGAAACCGTTGCCATGGCAACAAAAATATAAAAACCAACGTTTTCCATATCTACCGATTCCATCAAAATCCATGAAGTTATTAATTTGATCATTTTCATTAATTTGAACTAAAAAAATATGGATGTCCCCAATATTATTTCCATGGAAACTGGGGCTATATTATGGGTTCGGAACATAAAAATCAGGCTTTTTCTACACTTTTAAAGACAACATTGATATCACCTTGTCATGGTGAATGTTAAAGACTAAATGTTATTTTTGATATTGTTTTTAGGCATAAATTGGCCAAAAATATTCAAAATAAAACTCCTCCTGTGCTACATGATGGTCTAAAAATTTATTCCATGGAAGAACTCTAGTATTTATGGCAATCTTTACATCTGCATATTCTGATGAAATTGTCCATGAATTATACTGCAACACCTTTAGAAGTACATGTATATGTATATAAACATACTTCAGAACATGTTGCAACTAAACCAATTAAAAGCCTATGAATTTGACCTCATGCTGATTAGTTATTCCAACATGTAGTAACTTCTAGACATCTTTGTAGCAAAATATCTTTATTCAGTTATGGTTGGTGACTGTCATTATACATGTATGCCATTTTTTGAGTGAAATGTTGTAAGCATTGCATCCACGAAGCTGCTGTTTTTATAATTAAATTATTTCTTTACTTCGAAGAGTAGAAATGCTATCTTTAAAGTAATGTTTGTTTGCCCTCTCTTGACTCAGGGTAAAATTATTGGGTCGGTAGGTGAGAAAATCTTCAACAACATTTTTTAAGGGGGATAAGAGGAATAAAAAGAAAAAAAAATACGGCCCTGCATTGAAAAAAAGTTTTCAGTCTGGTCATTTTAGTCAGTCGGTCTGGAGAGGCCGACAACCAAACATTTTTTAAAGATGGCCTATTTCTACACTTCATGGACATTAGCTCAATCATTGGATTAGGTAGTCTGAGAATCTAAATTGAAATATCAGACAGAACAAAATAAAGATGAATTCTAAGTGACATCAATTCATACTTTAATGAGTTTACAGAGTACTTCTGATTTCAGAGAAAAGGCAAATTCTGCAAAATGACATAACACTGTCATAAATATTTGTCAAGAACAGGGAAAAAGAAACAATGTTACAGTGATAGATATATCTCCTTGATATCCATGAAATAATAATTTAAATATAAAAATTTTTTCTCCTTTTTAAAATCAAAATACAGAAAAAAATTAAAAGATTATAAATGTAAACAATTTTAAAATAAACTACATGTATTTGTGAAAGATTTTAATTTTAGTTGATTACTAAACTGGTCTTATCATTCCTACTAAATTAACAACCTTTCAATTTCCAAGTGTCATATTTTAAACTGTTAAATGTTCACTGCAGCTTTATTTACAAAACTCATCAGTTTTCAGAAATACTTATTTGAGCATATTAGGTCCTGGTAAGAACAAAATTTAATGAATAAAAATATTAAATTTAATTGTTCATGTATTAATTTCCTTGCAATTTTACAAAATAACCCTTTTAAGAAACTTGTTACTTGTAAGTGTAGACAAAAGCAACCTTCAATTAATACCTTAATGTATACATTTATTTTACTGAAAACAAATTCAAAGATGGACAAACAGAGCATGCACTGCAATCATCACATACACATATTTTCTAAATATATTGAAAACAGCATGTATATACTACCAGGTAGATAGGATGCTGTTAAACATTAAATTTTTTTCTATAATCTATAGACATATAAAAAATATGCATTGGGTACAACAAATCATCATTTCTTTTCCAAATCTCCATTGACTTTGCCATGTCTGGTTCAACATCTTAGCTTGATCCATCCAACTTTCTTTAATATTCTTGAGCTGATATGGGATGACCTCTACTTTGATTGATGGCACAAATCTTTTAAGGAAACACTGAAGTACTTTTTTTTTGTTCTTATCTATTCCAATTAATGACCCAATTGATCTGAAATCATATGTGTTCATTTTTACAATAACATTTAAGGAATTGCATTTTTGGAATTGCATAAGGAATTGGACTGAATTTCATTCACTCAATGAAATGAAATTTCCAATATAATCAATGAAGAATCAATATGAAATTATTGTACAATTTATACATGTAGATTGAATTAGTGAAATGCAAATGCTTGATCAAGAAAATTAATGTTCTTGTCATGCACAATTTGTATTAATTAAAAAATGAGATATTAATTAAAATCAAACCTCATTTAAAAGGTAACTTGAACAATTGAATACCTGTTCCAATAATGTTACAAATATTAGGCCTAAAAAGCAAGGATTTTTTTCATAATTTCTTGAATGAATGCATTTTTATTTTTTGGCAATGTTGGGATATTAGCCACATCCTGACATCCTTGTACCGTTTATTCATCGTTTTTAAATCTGTAGTCAGAAGATCATTCATAACTTTCAGTAAAATGAATAGTTAAATAATTACCTGATGAAAATACTATCAACAATCAAACTGTCAACATCATCATTGGACATGGTCAAATGCACCGTGACTTTTCTTCCCTGTTCGGACTGCATAAAGCATAATACTTTACAGGATACTCTCAGGTCTTTTCTTTTTTCCTTCCCATTCTCACTTAAAATTTTAGTGTAGTGGTGAAGCGAGAAACACACAACAGCACAATGCGTCGATAACTTTCTTCTGATCGGAATGGCCTACAACTTGCCACATTCCGTATCGAAAATAAACAAGTCCTCCTTTATTGGTTCATCCACATGCATCACGCTAATCTCAAAGGCTTTTAAGATTCCTATGCTTTGATTTGTTATAAGACTTTCTCCTTAAAACGTCCTTTGTTTTTAGTCCTAACAATAAGTGACAACAAACATCAAGTATGACAGAGGAAATTCGTTACCGAGATGCTTAGCATCGCTGGTTTAAATTCGCCTGTTTCAAACGCTTTGGTGATTCGCAAGAGTTATCTCCCTGTTAACGCAAACCTTACCTTAATGAAATTATTTAATCTGCAGTTGTTTATTGAAATTGCTGCTACTTAAATTTGATTTTGTACTTTAGTTGTCTTATGAAGGAACTGGCTAGTACCATTCTGGAAGGGGAACCATATAACAAGTCCTTCATACACTCCGTGCAATTATTAGAAAAAGAAATGTTTTTGAAGGCTGGAAGGTTGGTGGTTTGGAGTATTCTCCATGGGGGCCAGGTATACCATATCTAAATCCAACTGTTTACCAGCTTCTTATTGAATCCAAAGATGTTGTGTATTCCATAGATGATGTCATAGACCTTGATGTCAAAAATAAAATACATAAGGTATTCATTTTTTTGTGTCAAAAATAAAATACATAAGGTATTTTTTTTTTTATTCATCTGAAATAGAATAATAAAAAAGTTGATGGTGTTTGAAAGTTAATTGAACTTAATACATGAGTGATGACTGTGAAACGGAAATGGTTGTTTAGTTTCGTATAAACGTTAGACCTACGTTTTTGTTTAAAGTCTTAAACACTAAACAATATTAATTTCACGATCATACAAGTAGTATGAGACTGCCATTGTACGGAGACTGCATTTGGATAATTACTGGTTGTATTGCAATACTTTGAAACCTCTCTGGTGACGGTGTTGATAAACATTGGTTCGTTTATTCTTTTATATACCGTTATAAGACCTGTATAAGGCAGACGGTTGCGGGGAATAGACGGCTAAGTGTTTAACAGTGAACCAAAGCGTAAGACCTGAATAAGGCAGCCATTTGGTCATATAAGAGAGAGAGGTGGCATACCACAGTGAAAGGTGGGGGATGTGCCAGGAGACTTCTGTAGTGGCAGGACAAGAAGAAATTTAATTGCGGGAGATACCCGTTGGCCACAGTTAGTGGCTGTCCAATCAAGAAGAGACCGATTGTATTTGTATATATTTGATTGTAATTTTATTTGGTCAACAAAAACCTGAGTTAACAGGTTAACGAACCGGAGTGTAACGCCTCGGTGATACAAGACATATCACCAAACACCCAAGCTCGGCCGCGTTGCACGTTACAACTGTATAGATACCTGGACTATACTATACATTTATTGACCAAGTTCGAGGGCAACATGCAATTTATCGGACCCAAAACCAAACTGTCAGCCTGAGTCTATTAAACCGAATGCAGACAGTTTGGTTTGACAGTCGACAAAACGCATTTTGCCCAAGAAAATACTCAATAAATGTTTTGACTTTTGTTATACCTTTTATGTTAATTTTTGTCCCCCGCTTGAAAAGTGGGGGATATTAATTTGGGTTTGTCCGGTTGACGAGTACGTCGTACGACCTAAAGTTAAATTTCCAGACGAAGGCAAGCCAATCTACACACCAAATGCTGGGGTTGACGACGTTGTGACGGGCCATCTATTTGACACGCCAAAACCACGGAGGCAGTCAATAGGGACAGACAATGCCAAGACAGGCCATATTATCAAGCCAGCCACGTATGACGGAACCAGTTCCTGGCTTGACTACAAATCACATTTTGAGGCTTGCGCTGTTGTTAACGGCTGGACAGAAGAAAAGAAAGGTCTTTATTTAGCTGTATCACTGCGTGGCCAAGCACAGTCAGTGTTAGGTGACTTACCAAGCGATACTGGACAACACTATAAGACACTGGTCAGATCCCTTGAGGAGAGGTTCTCTCCTCCTAACCAAACAGATCTGTATCGTGTTCAGCTAAAGGAACGAAGGCAAAGAGCATCTGAGTCCATACCAGAGTTAGGTCAGGCCATTAGACGACTATCCAATTTGGCCTACGCATCAGCACCTGGTGATGTTCGAGAAACCCTGGCCAAAGATGCATTCATAGATGCCTTGGTAGATTCAGAGATGAGGATTCGCATAAAACAATCTCGTCCTCAAAATCTGAATGAAGCTATCCGGCTAGCCGTTGAACTCGAGGCTTATAATCGTGCAGAGAGCAGAAACCAAGAAGCAAAAGGCCATTTGCGAGTATCGGCACCAGAGCACTCATCTGCTGAGGTTAGCCAGAAGAATCTTGAGACATGGATGAAGTCCATGGAGGCTAACATGAGTACCTTAACCAACGAGATTCACAAACTAAAGCTGAAACGGTCAGTCAATAGAGCTAATGACAAACAAGCAAGAGGCAAACCATTGCGTTGTTATGAATGTAACAAGGAAGGCCACATAAAGCGCAACTGTCCAAAGCTAAAGAAACGACCTTGTGAAAGTGAACACAAGGATTCAAAAGAGAAAAAGGGATTAGGCAGGCCAGTACGAAGTAAACAAACGTCAGCCTGTCCAAGTGGATCAATTGGTGTTGGATCTTCCTTAGATGAAGCAGGCATGTACATAGACATCTCTGTGCAAGGTGTCCAAGCTAAAATCCTGGTTGACACAGGGGCAACACTGACATTGTTGTCCTCAGCAATGTACGAGAAAATTGCAGAGAACATAAGGCCAAAGCTGCAGAAGGTTAACCAGAGTATCTTAGCTGCCAATGGAAGTGAGCTGTCTGTCAAGGGTAAGGCGGACATAACACTTAATCGCATGTGAGTTAAGGCTACGTATGGAGTTTTCAATGCAAAATAATTAATTAAGACCCATTATTGCTATACATACTGCAAAGAAAATGTCAAGACTTGTTTTCTTATACATTCTTGGTACCCACGATATGCGATTGCCAGTACACATTATGACGTCATATTATGACGTCATCGACCTTCACTTCACAAGTTTATAAGAAACATCAACAAAATCGCTTCGGCGCAAGGGCATACCTTACTTTGTTTTACAGAATCAAGGTATAAAGAAAAGCAGAGTATTCCAAAGATTTAAGATATTGCTGCACAAATGTCGACACTGCAATTGTTTAGTTACTATTCGTACACTTCTAATTTGAAACAGGGTAAAAATGTACAGTCCAGTGTAAGTTTAGTAAAATTTTTATCGATTGAAGAAGAGGATAGGATTTGTGCAGCAGTTTTATTGATTTTAAAAATATTCTCCGTAATATTATACTTTATTTATTTTAAATTAATTAGGATATGCCCTTGCGCCGACGTTGTTTAATTGATGTGTTTTATTATCTTGAATGGGAAAGAACTATGACGTCATAATATGACGTCATAATGTGCACTTACAATAATATACTATGGGTCCTAACTATGTATAAGAAAATCAATTTGAACTTTCTCTGTACTTAAAATATACAATTTATACATTTCTATCAGCTCATTTGCATAGAAAACCCATATATAGCCTTAACTCACTTGCGATATTGAGGGAATCGCATACGACTACTGTCATTGCGGAGATCCAGGCAGATGGAATACTGGGGCTTGACTTTCTACTGTCAAATGCATGTACGGTTGACATGAGCCAAAAGGTACTTCACATCAAAGATAAGATAATACCACTGTTTATTGAGGGTTACATTGGCTGCAACAGAATAACCGCAACAAAGATAGTCAGCATTCCTCCTAGAAGTGAAATCATCACACAGGGACAAGTGTTGAAGGACGGCAAACATGTTCTAAGGAATTCGTGTTTGGTAGAACCATTTGTATCTGATATGCCAAGAGAAGGCTACATAACAGTCAGAACATTGGTCATACCACAGGAGATGGTACCAGTCCGTTTGCTCAATGTTGGCGAGGAATCCAAAGTCATTTACCCAGGTACGGTCATTGGACAACTCAGTGAAGTCAAAGTGGTTGAATCACAAGAGGAGAATACGTCAAGCACACCTAAGAAGTTAAGACCTGATTTGGTTGATATGCTGAAGAAAACTTCGAGCCACTTGACGCAAAAGCAGAAAAGAGAAGCTAATAAATTTTTGTTTGAATATACCAACCTTTTTGCAAAATCCGATAACGATTTAGGACGCACGGGCATCGTCAAACATAGGATTGATACCGGGGACAACCGTCCTATCAAAATACCACCAAGGAGAATACCAGCTCATCTTACAGAGGAGGTTGACCAACAGCTGAACGATATGCTTGAGAGAGGTGTGATCGAGCCATCAAACAGCCCATGGTCAGCGCCTATTGTATTAGCCAAAAAGAAGGACGGTACATTCCGCTTTTGCATTGATTACCGCAAGTTAAATAGCTGTACAATCAAGGACGCATACCCTCTTCCCAGAATAGACGAGTCACTTGATCAGTTGAGTGGTAGCTCCTGGTTCTCTACTCTAGATCTCTGCTCAGGATATTGGCAGGTAGAGATGGAGCCAGACGACAAACAAAAGACAGCCTTTGCCACACGTCGTGGATTATTCCAGTTTAAGGTCATGCCATTCGGCTTATGTTGTGCTCCTGCAACATTTGAGCGCCTAATGGAAAGTGTCTTTGCGGGCCTTCACTGGGATATCTGTCTTGTTTACCTGGATGACGTGATAGTGACAGACAAGACCTTTGAGGAAATGTTTGCAAACCTTAGAAGAGTATTTGACAGACTTCAAAATGCAGGCCTTAAACTTAAAGCTAAGAAATGCTGCTTGTTTGCCAAGAAGGTGACTTACCTTGGACATGTAGTGTCAGAGGAAGGTGTAGCGACTGACCCAGACAAAACAGCTGCAGTAAAGCAGTGGCCAGTACCTACTAATGCCACTGAGGTACGCTCATTTCTTGGACTATGCAGCTATTACAGGAGATTTATAAAAGATTTCTCAAGCATTGCAAAATGCCTACATACGCTGACAGAGAAAGGTCGTGCCTTTGTTTGGTCTAAAGAATGCCAAGAGGCATTTGACACCCTAAGAAATAAGCTGACCAACACTCCAATTTTAAGGCATCCAGATTTCTCTCATCCCTTCATTTTAGATACTGATGCCAGCAATGTGTCTATAGGCGCAGTCCTATCACAAAAGATTGACGGTCAAGAGAGGGTTGTTGCTTATGCAAGTCGGACGTTGACAAAGTGTGAGCGCAGATACTGTGTTACAAGAAAGGAATTGCTCGCGGTTGTCCACTTTGTCAAACACTTTAGGCATTACCTCTATGGTAAAAAGTTCATAGTCCGGACAGACCATAGCTCCTTAAGGTGGCTTTTCAAATTTAAGAATCCTGAAGGACAGTTGGCACGGTGGTTGGAAATCCTCAGTACATACGATTTCAAGATTCAACACCGACCAGGTACACAACACAGCAATGCAGATGCATTGAGTCGTGTGCTATGTCGCCAGTGTGGCTTTGATCCAAACTGGGAGAAAAGTTTGGAATGTAACAAGCTGGACGAAGTGAGAGCCATATCCCAAGCCAGTGAATCAAAGAATGATGATGACGATCCATTGCTCTCTATGAAAGACATGCAAGACAAACACAAAGACATCTCTCTTGTCAAACGTTGGGTCACAGATAAGACAAGACCTGAGTATAGTATAGTTAGTGGCCAAGGATACGTATTACGTTCTTTATGGTCACAGTGGAACAATCTTTGTATAGAGAATGAGATTCTTTTTAGAAGATTTGAAGAGGATGATGGAAAGACCATACGCTTGCAGGCTATTGTACCAAGTAGCCAACGACGGACAATATTCGAGTACTGTCATGATGTGAGGACAGCTGCACATCTTGGTGTGAGTAAGACACTAGCTCGAATAAGGCAAAAGTTCTATTGGCCTGGTTTACAAGCAGACACCAGAACGTACATAACAGGTTGTGAGAAATGTTGCAAGAGGAAGAGTCCTCAAATGAAGAAAAGAGCGCCTATGGAATTGGTTGAGAGTGGTTTACCCATGGACAGGATTGCCACGGACATCTTGGGAGAACTACCAATGACAGAGGATGGCAATAAATACATTTTGGTGGTATCGGACTATTTCACAAAATGGACCGAGTCCTTCCCTATGCCGAACATGGAAGCCAAAACAGTGGCAAAACTTATTGTTGAAGAAGTAATTGCTCGGTTCGGCGTGCCATCAGTTATTCACTCTGACCAAGGTCGACAATATGAGAGTGCACTGTTTGAAGAGATGTGCCAGGTTCTACAAATTAAGAAAACGCGGACCAGCCCCTACCATCCACAAAGTGATGGAATGGTAGAGCATTTTAACAAGACGCTAGTGACAATGTTAAGCGCTTACGTGAACGACCATCATTCAGATTGGGACAAACACCTACCATTTGTAATGATGGCTTACAGGGCTTCCGTTCACGAGACAACTGGCTATACTCCAAATTACCTGATGCTGGGAAGAGAAGTGTCAACACCGCTTGACATCATGTTTGAGATGCCCAGATCAGTGCAGCACATTCCCAAAGACAAATGGGCCTGGGAATTAAAAGAAACCATGGAAAATGCACACAAACATGTCAGAGAGAACATAAAAACAGCCATGGTTAGACAAAAGAAGTATCACGACCAAAAATTGTCATGGCAGAAATTTGAGCCAGGTTGCCAAGTCTATGTTTTCTTTCCCATTCGAAAGGCAGGTCGCTCGCCAAAATTTACGAGTTACTGGCGGGGTCCTTACAAGGTGATATCAAAGATGACAGATCTTACCTACAAGGTTGACTGTGGACGTGGTGGAAAACCACAAGTGATACATGTCGACAGAATGCGTCGTAGGTACCCTCAAACTTTGCTAGGCGAGATACCTGATGATGAGAGGACAGCACCAGAGGACGAGCCTGGACCTCTAGGTAATGAAGCAGAGGAAGAACAAGAGTCAAATAACCATTTTGATGGAGACGACATCCCTGTTAGACGTAGGAGAAAACCACAGTGGATGGAAGACTACGTCTTGTACTAGAGAGATGACAAACACTTGCTAGGCATTGTACAGTTTTGTAAATATTGTAAATAGTCAGTCATATGCGGGACGCATATAATCTTGAGGGAAGGGTAGTGAAACGGAAATGGGTGTAGTTTAGTTTCGTATAAACGTTAGACCTACGTTATCTTTCAAAGTCTTAAACACTAAAAAATATTAATTTTACGATCATACAAGTAGTATGAATCTGCCACTATACCGGGACTGCACTGGAATAATACACACAGTATTAGAGTGCATTTGAGACCTCTCAGGTGATGGAATAGACAAACCTTTGCTCGTTTATTTCCTAACATACTATTGTAAGACCTGAACAAGGCAGATAGTTGCGGGAAATATACAGTGAAGAGTTTAGTGTTAACCATAAGGCATAAGACCTGAATAAGGCAGTCACTTGGTTATTAAGAGAGGTGGCATACCACAAATAAAGGTGGGGGAAGTGCCAGGATACAGTGC
>PRKT01000547.1:175474-188466 GCA_003671525.1 Saccostrea glomerata | reverse complement strand
TTTTTTTTCTTATTTGTTCTCCGGTACTTTTTTGTCCGCGAGTGTTCTCAGAAACTGTTCACCCAACTGACCTAAAACCTTTTTAGGGTTAATAGGTGTGTAGTGTAGGTGTGCGGAACGAAGGTCATTTTGCGCGCATACGCATGCACGTGCGTGCGCGTGAAATGAGTGAATTGACTGATATACTTAATATAGCTATAATTTTTACATTTTTTGATGAAATGATTTGAAACTCATTATATAAGAATATATTGATAGTGTAGATACTATGACAATGTCATATTAGCACGAACTCACGCGCATGCACGTGCACTTCACTCTGATTGGCTGAAACAAAAATCTCGATATCTTTTCTGTTTTTTGAGGAAATGCTTTGAAATTTTGAGCATAGTCATGCCTTAGGATATGCTTCAATTTGATATATACAAATTGTCATGAAAACACGCGCATGCACGTTGCTTAAATCTGATTGGCTTAAACTTTAAATGGCTGTATCTCCTTTGTTTTTTGACGAAATGCTTTGAAATTTTAAACATAGTCATGCATTAGCATATCCTGCAAAATGATATACAAAGAAATTCAAGAAATCACGCGCATGCACGTGTGCTGCAATCTGATTGGCTGAAACTTTAAATGGCTATATCATCTTTGTTTTTTGACGAAATGCTTTGAAATTTAAAACATAGTAATGCATTAAGATATCCTACAATATGATTTAGAAAAAAAATTCATGAAATCACGCGGATGCACGTGTGCTGCAATCTGATTGGCTGAAACTTAAAATGGCTATAACTCCCTTGGTTTTCAACCAAACAGGATGGGATTTAGAACATAGATAGATATAAGAGCCTCCTACAAGAAGGTATGGTCATCATGCACGTGCACGCACGTGCGTGCATTTAGAACGAGTGAAATTAAAAATACACTTGAATGAGTGCGTTTAAATACATTTGGACTAAATGCTTAAATATATAGTAAATTTAAATACAATGTATATAGAAAGTGTAGACAAGATGATATGATCATTACGCACATGCAGTCACATGCGCAAGCGTGCAATGTTAAAATTTGAATATAATTGGTATCCTTCTGGGAAAACGTTGTTAAAGTCAAAAATACACAGATGTTGTCTTATTTAATCAGGCTTACAGGAAATATGGCACGAAAAGGGAGTTGGGGAGCGTTTGGGGAACATCTGTAACGGTTCCCGTTACAATTAGCACTAGTTATTATTCTTTTTTCTTCTTATTTCTTCTCCGGACTTTTTTTGTCCGGAAGTGTTCTCAGAAACTGTTCACCAAACTAAGTTAAAACCTTTTTAGGGTTAGTAGGCATGTTGTGTAGATGTGCCGAACGAAGGTCATTTTGCGCGCAGTCATCTCAACAATATGCAACAATATATGATAGAATTTGGATCATATGTTACGTAATTAGGGGTCACAAAGGGCCAGAATGCTAAATATTTGACGATTCATATCTTGAAAATGGGGAATATTTTGATAAGCAATATTGAACAAAAGATGGTCAGAATAATAATCTGAACAATATGCATACTTTGAATTTTTGAAAAATGGCCCCATTAAGGACTTGTAGGGGTGGCCCCTAAATATCTTTATGAAGCAAATCTCCACAACGAAAAGAAATCTCTGAATAGGTGTTGAACAAAAAGTCTTTGAAATTACAAGACCTTTCATTTGATATCAAGAAAAAGGGGCTGACACCTTAAAATGGGGGCTAAAAGGGGCCAAAAGTCTTGCATCTTTAACTCTTAAATGATCAATATTTTGTGATACATTACAGAAGCAAAGATATACATCTTAACGACTTGCAACAATATAATATAAAATTTTGGCCATATCTTACGTAATAAGGGGTCGCAATGGGGCCAAAATGCTATTTTTTGTCATGCTTTACGTCTTGAAAGGAGGGGGTATTTTTATAAGCCATATTGAACAAAAGATGTTCAGAAAATCGTGATAAAAATGAGAAACTTTAAATTTATTGAAGGAAAACTTAATGTCATTCTTTTTTAACGAATATCTCAGTCAAAATCACATCTCATCTTATCGAGAAATTCAACGGAAGACCTACTCGTTGCTCGCAACGAGATCTCATCTAGTTATTATTCTTTTTTTTCTTATTTGTTCTCCGGTACTTTTTTGTCCGGAAGTGTTCTCAGAAACTGTTCACCCAACTGAGCTAAAACCTTTTTAGGGTTAATAGGTGAGAAGTGTAGGTGTGCGGAACGAAGGTCATTTTGCGTGCATACGCCTGCACGTGCGGGCGCGTGAAATGAGTGAAATGACAGATATACTTAAAATAGCCATAACTTTTACATTTTTTAATGAAATGTTTTGAAACTCATTATATAAGTATATATTAATATTGTTAATAATATGACACTGTCAAATTAGCACGAACTCACGTGCGCTGCGTTCTGATTGGCTGAAACAAAAATCTCTATATCTCTTTTGTTTTTTGATAAAATGCTTTGAAATTTTAAAATTTGTCATGAATTAGGATGTATTACAATATAATATGGAAAAAAATTCATGAAATCACGCGCATGCACGTGCGTTGCAATCTGATTGGCTAGAACTTTAAATGGCCATATCTCCTTTGTTTTTTGACGAAATGCTTTGAAATTTAAAACATAGTCATGCATAAGGATATTATACAATATGATTAAGAGAAAAAATCATGAAATCACGCGCATGCACGTGTGCTGCAATCTGATTGGCTGAAACTTGATATGGCTATAACTCTCTTTGTTTTCAACCAAACAGGATTGGATTTAGAACATAGATAGATATAAGGATCTCCTACAAGAAGGTATGGTAATCATGCACGTGCACGCACGTGCGTGCATTTGGAACGAGTGAAATTAAAAATATACTTGAATGAGTGATTTTTAATACTTTTGTACTAAATGCTTAAATATAAAGTATATTTAAATATATAGAAAGTGTAGACAAGATGATATGATCATTACGCACGTGCATTTACATGCGCACGCGTGCAATGTTAAAATTTGAATAAAATTTGTATCCTTCTTGGAATACGTTGTTAAAGTAAAAAATGCACAGATATTGTCTTATTTAATAAGGCTTACAGGGAATATGGCACCAAAAGAGAGTTGGGGAGCGTTTGGGGAACATCTGTAACGGTTCCCGTTACAATTAGCACTAGTTTTCCGTAATATCTTTTAGTCTAAGAACGTGAATATAAGGAAAGCCCACTCTTCCCTTGGTTCAACATTTGAAGAAAAAAAAAATTAAAACTTTTTAATTTAAACAATTTTTAGAATGTAACAAATATTAATTTTTTTAGAAATACAAAAAAAGGTTTTCATATCTAAAAATGTGTTTTGCAATCAAATAATTTTTAGCAGCTCTATTTTTTTTTAAATCCCAGTGTTGACCTTTTGGCAGAGGTGTACTTATTTAATCTTTAAATGACTTCACGAACAAGACATTTGTCACCAATAGGCTGGGGATTCTTACTCCTCCATGGCACTTTATCCCAATTAAGCTTTTGGAAGTCCAATTTTGTTTAATGGACTTTTTCGTTATCTCCCTATATTTCAATCCAAAACCTATATCGATAAAATATATATCTGCCACTGAGAGATTGTACAAAGGTAATAAGAAGAAAAAAAAAGAAAGTCGTACCTGGTATATAATACCACCTCCAACCTTCTTCCTCCTCTGTCATATCAGCAAGATCACAAGTCGGGTAAGTGTGACACACATTTTTACCAAACCGGAAGCCAACACATCGACATCCGGTCTGACACTTCATACAACACTCGGAAAGAGAGTTCGCTTCATGTTCTGTCCTTAAGGAACTGTTAGACACTTTGTTATTAAACTCCACCTTTATTTTGTAAAGTAAACTCAATCTTGCAAATGGTAATATCAACTGGCTCAAAAAGAAATATAGGAGCACTATTCCTTTCACAAGACTGGGTTTCATTTTCTAGTGCGTTTCGCTTATTTAAAATTATTTAAGAGCTCTGCACAGAGAAGATTTTGCTTTTTTTCTTCATAGAATGCTCATCACCATCGACCTCTTTCAAGTCCCGTTTCCTTAAATTTGCAGGCTCTTTCAAACAGAGCATGCATGCCAGGCTCGAAAAATGTTCGTTATAGGGTTGTTAAAGTTCAATTTAATCGCTACTCAATGTATGTCACTGTATCAAGTTAACGCTAAACACTTTTGCATTGGATGAGCGACTATATAATGGGCGTTTCTTTAATCTATCATTAAGGAAGGCCCACACTTTTACGGATCCGGTTCTAATTTTACACATCAATATAAAATTCTGATTTTCACTTTTCTATCGATATAAATCTTTTTGGGTGATTGAAAATGATTTAAATGAATTAGCAAGTGCATATTTGTTTCTTATAGTGTTAATGTGCATATGAAGCATTTAATATACATTATTTATGGAAATTAACACTTTGAACTCTGTCCATAAGATCTATACGTCATTTAGCACATATACAGACAAAAAATTCTTAATTGCTTTTATGAACCTAAATCTTTTTAATTTTCTTTTAAGCAAACTAACCTGAGATCTATTTTTATTGATTTAGAGCCTATATAATCTATTTAATTTTTACTTTTTAAAATTTTGCATTGAATAATTGAAAAAATTGATATTCCAAAAATGAGGGTATACGTCTTCAAAAGACTGTTTTGTTAAAATTCTCTGGTCAACCATAATGAAGTAGTTGTTTTTGTTAACATTAGATATAATTCTTAATATTCTAAAAGAAAAAATGGCATCTAAACATTTTGGATTTTGAGAATTATAAAAAATAAAGATATTTTGAAATTTCTTTCTGAAAGACATGGACAGATTCAACACCAATTTGTTAATGTTTTGCAAAAAAAGATTTCAAATATTCTCTTGGCAAATGAATATTTTTGATCTTCATAAGTTTTAACATAAATTTGATGTGATTTGGTGCATAACTAAGAGAAATGTGATATCACACTTTTTTATGTTCAATTTTGGCTGTTGAGTTTTTAGAGGTATGTGCGCTGAGACATGTTATATGAAAATTAACCTGCAAAGATATGCCTTTTATGGGTGTTTTAGTAAGTTTAAGACTTGTTCAAGGTATTCAAATTGAAAAATTATCAGTTTGACAGAAAATTCTGAAAGTACGGACCTACCTTAAGCAAATTCAGTCTAGAGAAAAGCATTTTCTAACGTACAATAATATTTTGCATCATCACAATAGATATATCAAAGCGGACTTTAAGAGTAAAGTTGAATTTTAAATATGTTTATAATATTGCCTTTTTCAATATTACGTCTTTCCTAGCAGATATTGGTCTTTTTAAAATGAATAATACATACTTATGTCGCCCAGAATAGTGCCTATTTACACACGAGATTAAAGACAAACAATACTGGAAACAGTAATCTCATCTTTCAATTAATTTTAATGTGAGCAATCCAAGGAAGGGAAACGATTTCTAAAGTAGATATTTTTAATCTTAAGATAAAGAACAAAAATATGGGGTAAATGATTAATTCGTTTCAAAGAAAAAGCAAATGCAAATCACAATAAAGCACTGTAAATTAACTTTTCATGATAGCGTCCTCTCATCTCGGTAGTGATTTTGAACAGCTTAATGTATATTAAGGTAATTTAATCACAACGTTTTTCAAAACCTCTTCACTTCATGAATTCTGTATAAGCTAACAATAATTCCAAGAATATTTGGTTGAAGTCGACACCGCTCATCCTCAGATATTTTCGGGAAAATCAATTTTGTACATTTGCATTTTGTGTGATTATTTTTAAAAAATCAAAACTGATTTTCATTATCAGAATCAATAATATCTATGCTGCCATGCTCTGTTTGAGGTTTATGAAAAGTTCAATTTGAAAATATGTCGATATATTTGCAGGTTAAATTCGCAATACCAAATGTTTCTTCTGCTTGCATTGTTAAGAAGGCTACATATACACTTGTAAAAATGCACAATGCAAACATGCATAGAGTGTATAATGCTGTTTTAATCACATTACGCATGATGACCGTTGAAAATCACACAACACCAACGGCAAAAAATCATTCCTGTGATAAAACGTCTGAAGGAACCTTTTAGCAGACCTTTTGCGTACCTTGAAGGAAAGTTTTAACGTCTATCTTAAATTATGCACAAGCAACACCCATTTATAAAATTCTTGAGATTTGTACGGATATTTTCGTTGAATATCGAGTCCCTATTTAAATCGAAAAGTAGTGGTGTTCTACCGTCGAGAATATTGCAATAGTTACTAGTATGTCCCTTTGGGAGTCAACTAATTAAGGGAAAGAAATGACATCTATCCTCTTAAACTATGTTACGAAACATTGCAGCGTGCTTTTTATCATATTAAGTAAAACACGGAAGAGGAGTTTACTGAATGCGCAGCACAGTTAAGGTTACAAATGGAAATATCGGCGATTTTTTAAGATAAAAAATACATACTTTATTAGGATGGGCTATTCTTTTTAGTAATTCACTGATATCAAAAAAATGTAATTTGGTTTACATCTACATGTTTGGGACGTTTAGATTTTTTATTTAGACTTGTAATGTGATGTCGACGTCACATGACTTTGGCAATTATACTTACAGTTTAGAGGTCATCTATAAATTCCAATATTGCAAGGGCATAACCAAGTTAAAAATCTTAGTTTATTTTATAATCCTTTCCAACACTTTATGTAGTTTGTGAAAAGTGCTGCGAACCTATATAAATTCTTTTTTTTTAATTGGTAAAATTTAATTTGTTGGACGGCAGGTTGAATATTTTGCTGGTCAACTACATTAAATATAGCTATAATTAATTTAATTGCAAGAGTTCAAAAGGTTCGCAGCACTTTTCAAATATCTTAGTGCTTCTTGAGTTTATGTGTAAAATTTTGACAAGATACATTGAGGGTATGCCCTTGCAATAAATCGATGTATTAGCCATTTAGGGCCCTTCCCTTACTTTTTCAATGAATCTGCATACAAACACACGACAGTATCGCTTGTCTGGAGAATGCACGTACAGTTTATCAATAAAATACTAAAATAGACAACGCATCCAAGTTAACGGCTTTTTATTTTACTGCCAATAATATTTTATTTGAGAACAAAAGACATTTTTTCATTGTACAAAATGTGACTTGATCAGACTCTCACTGTGTACAAACTGCGTCATTTTTGCGAGATGACGTCACATTGACAAGTGCATTGCGATCGATGCATCGTTTATAAACTGATGTGTGGGATTTAACAAACGACAAAATTGCATGTAATAGTAAGTCTGTATGTAGTATAAAGCTATCCAGCTGTTTGAAATAGCAAATAATTTCATTTTGTGGTATTTTGAAGACCTTATATTATATGTGACGTCATAGTATTCATTTCCCGTACAAATTAGGCCCCGCCTCCTTACTGTAACCTTAACTCTGCTGCGTGGGTTTAATGTCAATAAGCAGAAAACAAAATGAAATTTGAGGTGTGCATAGTTGTAACACTGAACTGCGCTCGCCCTTGTGGTTTCAACGTAGGACATATTATCTTTTGAAATTTTTGAAGTGTTGCCATGATTACTAACATTTAGTAGAATCACTGAATTTTTTCTAACCCTCTGAAATGTTAGGCTTACTATAAAGCTTTTCCCCAATCATCATTCAAATTGACTCAGAATGAAACTAAACCAAGGACAATTGTTTTGTTTACAGTACTCCTGTTTTCATAATTTCAAGTCCAAGTTCTATACCTTTTGATACTTTGTTAAAAGAGCAAACGAGCAGTAATGCTTTAATCTCATAAAGTACTTTTGATTAATATTAAGTGGAAAGTATAGTAAAGTATGCAAAGCAGGTGTAATTTGAAATATTTCGACAGAGTAAGGTACGTGTGTACCCTTACACTTTAAACGATTTTTTCCTCCACGCAATTACATTATCTTCCATAAATTTTCACTACATAAAATATGTACTGGAGTATTCAAATCTTCAATACATTCAGTGAAGCTTACAAACACGGTAAAACTCCTGCTTTTTTAAATCTTTACCTTTTGATAGGTAGAGTAAGCTTTTGTCAAAAAATCAGTTTGAGATCGATAAAATGCAACAGGTAAATGTTTGTTAACTTTCATTTAAATCTTTGTTAATTAAAGCAGCAGATAATTTTTTTAATAAAACCTGATGTTGATTGTCGCGAATTACAGTACTAATTACATGTACAGTACGAACATAATAGCGTATCGTTAAATTGAAAAAGAAAAGAACAAAAGAAGCTTCTGTTATGTAAGCCTGTAAGATTCCATCGTATATTTAGACGGTAAACATTTTTCTATACACACATTAAATGTATATGGCAAAAAAAGAACACTGATTGAATGTTTAAAAATGGCGTCGAATATTAATCCTTGTGAACACACAGTGATAAGAAATACAGATGTTAGATTATATAAGGTATATATACAAACGTATATAGAAATCTATTCAATATCAACAAACAATAAGACATTTATCCTTTTTACATATCTGTTCACCAACACTGAGAATCTGCGTCGAAAAGGTCAAAATAACTCTTTAGAATCTTAAACTACTTCCAAGCAGAAGATTTTTAATCCGTCTATTGAATTGCGTGTTATATAACGGAAGAAGTTTTAGACTGTATCTACAGTGTAGTTAACAAGCCTTTATCGATAACAAATACAAAGGTAAGTATTTGCTATTTTACCCACTATATCTTTTTGAATGAAATTACTTGGTTCAATTTTAGCTGAAAATGCCTTTACATTTTAATGTTATTTAGATGCCAATACTTTTTGAATGTTTAAAGGTTTTCAGAGTTCACGGTGTGTTTTTTTGGGGGGGGGGATCATTAAATGTATTTTTTAAATTTTAATGCATGTATTTGTTTCATACCAAACGTTTATATGCAAAATTATTCTCTACTTATGTTAGACAAGGTCATTATCATTATGAAAGAAGTTACACTTCATTTAGTATTTAAAATAATAATAATATATCCTTTATGATTAATTTATCGATAAATGTTTCGTGTCTTCGTGCAGAAGTCCGTTATTTAAATTCTAACAATAAAAAGCTAAAAATATCAGAAGTTTCCAGAGCCTTAAATATAGCTTGGTATGAAGGTTTCAAATGATTCCCTTTTATTTTATCAATATGTAGGACAGGAATGGCTCCTTTAAAAGTGGCAACACTCAAGATACTTCGTGCACTCATTCTTATTGAAGGTAGGATGTTTCCTAATGAAAATTGTTCATGAATTGTTAGGAATCGAAGTCGTTTTAATAATGAAGAGTTATTAATAAGTTGTTTGAGATTTTTGAAGAATCAACATTGACATTAATTGATTTTTAAAAAATGATACACACCAGAATTTGGATAATAAAAGTGGGTTTTTCTATCAAGTACAAATTTCTAACCTTATTGATTGGTATATTGAATTTCTCAAATTAAAAAAAAATGTTAACTGTCTTCGATGTTCTAGAATATCTACATTAAGAGATTGCAATTTCTACAATGTTCAAATTTCACCTTACTGCAACCAATCATATTAATCTTATTATATTTAAGTCACGTTATTAATAATTATTATGAAATTTGAAGGAAAGATGAAAATCTATGCAGTGAACTTTACATAATGAACGTACATAAATATGACAAGTTATTTTCAAGAATTTTTTTTAATAAAATCGTTTTATAGTTTGACTATTTTTTAAAAGTTTTGAATGTTTTATATTCTTTTGTAAAGGAATACTAGGACTAATCTCGAACTCAGACGAGCTAGAAAGAGGAACATGTCGCTCAGAAGAAGTGCGAGTAGAGATGTCTATAAAGTGTGACATTAAAAACTTCCGGATAATCTTGATGTCAAAACTGTTTAAAAACGACTTAGTGCTCTGTATGAACAATAGTGGAAACATCAACTGCCACTATGTAGAAAAAGTGAAAATATTTTATAACAGTAGCAATGGACATTTAGTATTTTTGACACTGTTTAATTATACTCACCATGCAGGAAATAGACTATTGGTTAAAACCACGTGCCAAAATAACGAAACAATACAGGAGAACGTTCTGCTAAAGCCATGTGGTAAGATTGTTTCTTGTATTATCTAACTCTCGACTTGTTCGTAATTTTGGAGTAGACAAATTTGAAAATATATAAAAAATTTTAAAGTTTGAGTCAACTGAGTACGTCGAATGTAAATGGAAGTACGGATCTGATGGCCAGAAGCTCTTTTCACGTGTATTAAAATCAATCAGTGATCCATGTCATTTATCTGCTTAATTAATCAGGAATATGAGATACATGATTGTACAAATATATATTATGTATCTTAATTCTCCTTTCAGTCAGAGATTTTAGAACGACGGCGTACCATAACAACTCCCATGTAACAATTTCATGCGAACATGAATCATTCAAAATGTCGGACAGTGGTATACGCATTGTAGGATTAGACGATTTGGCACATTGCCGATGGAATAAAGTTAATCATACAAATGATTGCTTTGGAGAGGCTCAAGGTACATGTACATTGCAGAAATGATTTTATTAAATAAAGTTTGTAAGAAAACACAAAAATATGTCCATTTTCTTCAATACAAAATGATAAAATTTAACTGCAAGGTGTATAGAATGTATTATTTTTAAAAGAAACATGTACAACATGCAATAATATTGTACTGACTAATTTTCCAGCTCTAGAAAATGGTTTTCAGCTCATAATACCATATAAAGCCGATATGAACATAACCTGCAAAATCGACGAACAATCGATAAATATCAAAGTTAAAGAGCGCATATCATCAACAGCTTCAACAACGGCAGTAACGATGTATCCTATTGATACAACACCAAAAGTTACCACAAATACAATTCACACATCAACTTTAAAATACACAAGTAAGAGCGATGCTATTTTATTAATTTCTTTTACTGTTGTGCAGAATTATGCATAAGTTGTCTTTTATTTTCTGTGCTTTTTCCAGAATTTATAAGAAAAGATAGATCGTGATCTGTTAGATTAGCTCTTTATTATTTTTTCTACCTTCATCCTACCAGGGTTTATTTTCTGGCAAACTTGGTTCATATCGATTGTTAGATCTCTGTTTTTATACATCATTTATTTACACAATGTCTAGTTGCCTTGATATATACACTGCTTGAAAAAACACCTTTACAAAACTTTACTTGTGAAGTAAATTTCATTAAAGGTGCTCCCAAAAGCAAGGTCATCTTTGTATTAACTTTACAAAAAGTAAAGGTGAAAAGGTAACCTTTAATTATACGAAAAGGTAATTAAATATAACCTTTCACCTTTTATGCCATATTAAAGTTCATTAAATATATTGTAGAAAATTCTTATTTAAATGCTGACTATTGTTTAATACACTTATTTTTTGGAAATTAAATATAACCTTTCACCTTTTATGCCATATTAAAGTTCATTAAATATACATATTGTAGAAAATTCTTATTTAAATGCTGACTATTGTTTAATACACTTATTCTTTGGATTTTCACAGTTAGTTTAAAGAATCTAATCTAGTCAGTACCCAGAATTTTAAGACAAATGTCATATATTGTTTTTATTATCTTGTATCCATTTCCAGTGGAAATTAGTATTAGAAATGGTCATCTACAGATTCAAACACTCGACTCATCATTATTTGACAGACTACACCTCAAATAATACAACACCTATGATGTAAGCCAGGTTAGCTTAGTTGGAGCAGCTGGCGTTTATTTTGATACATGTAACAAAACATAAATTTTTAACATACATTACATTGAATGTGAAACAATAAAGCACTGCAATGCATTTGCAAAATAATTTACATGTAATAAATTGTATCCCTATCACTGACATTAAAAACCGCCCAGGCAAAAACCATAGATGGTTAACTATGGAAAACCTGTGTCCGTCGCTATGTAAATAATGTCTCAAAGGAGAATGCCGGACGTGCATTCGGTGCAATAGTTAAAAATGCATGAACATCCTATAATATTTGCATGTATGAAAAAATCAAAATTAAAATACATTTCAACAGTTTTGTTATTTCCATTACCAGTATATTTATACAAATATGATATATATAAAAAAAAAAAAATGTGTGTGTATTGAAGAGCACTGGCTTAGAATGATATGAACATATTACTGAATACTCATTTCTCATTGGCTTTTCTTTGGCCACGCCCACATATACAACCAAAACCATTGATATACATTCCTCGCATACAAAGTATTCCCGCTATACTGCGAAACACAGGAAAAAAATATTATCTGCACCAGGATTGCCTACAACTCTCTGAATTGGATGACATAGATCTTTAATATGTACATTGATATTAATGATAAAGTAATTAAAAATATAACAATGGGAAAAATTGGCATATACTGATATTTTTCATTTTCCAATCAAAAATGATCTAAAATATACTGTATTTTTGCTTCTCATAATATGATGAGTCGGATATACAGCACAAACAATATCCAGTTATAACCTTGAATATAAACATTATATTGAGCTATCTTTGACTTTTGTTTTCCTTTAAACATTCAGATACATGTGAGAAAAAATAAAAAAAAGAAATACAGATGACAAGTATAAATTTCACATTTCTGCTTATGAAATGGAGGTCAAATTTCACTTTAAAATATAATACTAATACATGTACAATATTTATTCTTTCTGGTGCATGTACATATATAAAATAAAATTTGCAGTTTAAATTGAATTAAAAATGTGAAAAAAATTACATAAAAGGCTATTTGATTTGTACTTATTATACACAGGCTAATAACATCTTCAACTTGTAATGCAAAATGATGCATTTTACATATTCACAAACACAAAATATGGTGAAAAATCTATTAGAATAGATGCGGGGATGCAGTTTGCAAAATGCATGAGATCATGTACGAGTCCAGCTTCACCCC
>PRKT01000547.1:118045-169937 GCA_003671525.1 Saccostrea glomerata | reverse complement strand
TTCACTGGAATGGAAAACGGAAATTATTAACTTTTGTGGTTATTAAATATGGTATTTAATTAAAATTAAGGTTTGTAATTATCAGATTGTGGTTATTAAAGATGGTATTTAATTAAATTTAAGGTCTGTAATTATCAGATTTAATATATCCTAAATACTGTCTTTAATGGTTCTAAATATTAACTTTACTTTTTTGTAAAGTCAAGACAATGTGGGACATTACATCATATTTAAGTGCATGTAAAGTTAATGTAAAGGTTACCTTTTCCAACTTTGACTTTTTTCAGAAAAGCCAATTAAAGGCATTGTAAATAATAAATTTACATTATCTTTACTTGTTTTGTAAAGCCAAATTTTCACGCAGTGATACATAGAGCTCAGCCCCATGGCTTTGCCGGACAGCACGGGGTGCTTACTCCTCTTAGGCACATGATCCCAAATCTGGAATTTCCAGGGATCCATGTTTAATGCCTCTTCACAAATTTGTATAGTTCATATATATTTTACGCATTAACTGTTCAAGAATCTTTTTTTTTTCTTTTTCACGTCGATTACGATTTTGGATGTGTCGTGTTTTTTTTGAAATTCAAAAGTCTTCCCGTTATTAAAAAAAATTAAGAAAAAAGGACAATTTCTACTTTAGAGTATTTGCATTAATTTCCCTACGTCATCTGATTATATAAAATAATTATGATTTTCTGTTTTTACAGATGTGTCCACTTCCTCCATTATACTCGGTATCCAGAAGTTCACAGAGGCTATGACTATGTCAGGAGTTGCCTTGTTTTCACTGTTGTTGTTAATCATCATTATAGTGATAATTGTGTTTATTTTCCGCAAACGGTGAAAACAGGGTAAATAATTATAAGTCATTTAATGACTACTTTCCTTGATTAAATACATTGTTTGAGCAGATAAAAACAGTACGATGCCAGATATATCAGCCCGTCTAAAATGATTGTATATTGTTTACACTCGAGAACTCTAAAGAGACGCCATCTCTTGCCAGTGGAAAGCAGCCAATGTTGCCCTATGCTCGGCACTCTCGGCCATTGAGCAGGGAGGGATCTTTTTTCGTGCCACCACCTACTGCTACACGGGACCTCGGTCTATACGGTGCACCGGTCTCGACGTTCGAAAGTGAGATTCGAACCTATCGCGGGATCAGCTCCCGACTTTGCATCTTTAGTACAGACGCGCCACGCTGGCGACCTGTACATGTCTTTAATGAAATTACACGACCTATATAATTTGTTCTTTTGTTTATGTACAATACTTATTTCTAGAAGTGAACATGTTCAAAAAATAGAAAGAAGAAATACAATTTGTCAAAAAGACATTAAATAATAGGTTCATACATAAACTTTGTGTGTTACTTCCATCTTATCGCCAAATGAATATGAGGTTAAATACGAACACGAAATGAGGGAAATATTCTGTTTAAATATCGGGATCGAGATGCCTTGAAAGTTTAATTATACGGATACGTTGGAAAGAACAATCTCTTATACTTTCTATTTATTTTGTATACTTTATTGTAAGAAGATTATATTTATTGTAATTGTCATCTAATTGTACTTGTTCTGTTTGATTTAGTGTAACATATATTTTCGTTTTCAATTTATGACGTAAAAGAAACTGTTTAAGACTATGTATTTATTTTTTTTTATTCTCAGTATACTCGGTGTTAGTGTAATTCTTTTATGATCTATTCATTAAAAGTGATTTACGAACAATATTTTAAAGTAATGTTTTCCGAACACTTAAAATAATTAAGGTCTTCCGACTTCCTTCAGAAGACCTTATTGTTTTCCGTCGGTTTCCTATTATTATTAAGGTCTTCCGACTTCCTTCGGAAGACCTTATTGTTTTCCGTCGGTTTCCTATTATTAAGGTCTTCCGTCTCCAACGGAAGACCTTATTGTTTTCGTTCGGGTTTTTTTCCCTATTATTATTATTATTTTTTTTCTTACCGATTTTGTGCACGCGATTTCTCAGAAACGGCTGGACCGATTCTCACCAAATTTTCAGATCTGATAGATATTTATCTGAACCTTGTCGGAAATTTTTTGTAAGTACGTCGTCACTTCCGGTCGTGAGATATGGACGATTTACTGATTTTTAGAGGGTCAGCTTGTCCTGAGATCTCCTCCTAAACGACTTAAGATATCGACTTGAGATTTTCAGTGAAGGTAGAGGAAGGATAGTAGATGTGACATTTTGCATATAGAGCTTTCCAGGTAAGAAGGCATCGACGCTCGCCTGGGATCGAAAAATAGCCTCATACTCATCTCGCAAAAATTGACACGTTTTCTTTTATATCTTTTTACCTGTTAATATTTTGTTAAGACATATATAATAAAAAATGTGCAATATAGTAAGACCTTTCATTTGATATCAAGTAAACGGGGTTAGTCCTTCAAATTAGGGGCATAGAGGGGCCAAAAGTCTCTCGTCTTCAACTTTTTTGTTTTTCAATATTTTCAAATGATATTAGTACAATAGTTGATAGAACTATTTCTTATTAGGCTGAATATATAATTCGTTTGTAAATTTATAAATTCAAACTCGAGATATTAACATTCAAAAATCTGAAGCGGGAACTAAATGGCGGCGGTCTCTGTCAATTCCGACATTTCGCAATAGCGGTTAACAGAGGCAGCCGAGCGTTTGCTTGAACGAATGTAACATAAGGAGCAATGAAATGTGTAGGGATACTTGGATTGTCACGTCCTAGGTTCGTTGCATTTCTGTGTCAAACTTCATTCATAATCCAAGGTCTCCTTACAATTTTTTTTTAATTGGTTTTGGTTGTTTCTCAAAGTAGAAAAAAGAAAAGAAGAAAATTAAGTACGCATTGATGATATTATCTAAATCAAAAGGATTTAATCAAAAGAGAAAAGGCATGATTCCATGATGTTTTATCAAAGATCATAGTCAAAGTCATATCTCATCTTATCGAAAATTCGGACGGAAGACCTACTCGTTGCTTGCAACGAGATCGCATCTAGTTATTATTATTATTACCGGTATTCTTTTTTCATAGTTATGGCGATATCTCAGCTGTGACTGTACGGATTTCAAAGATTTTTACAGGAAAGATGCATCACATTAATATCTCCAGACGTGATTTTCATTTTTTCAAAATTTGCTTCCATTCGCGATTTTTGGGGAAATTTGTATTTTTTAAATGGAATTTTGTACCCCAGTTTTCTCAAAAAACGGCTAAAGATATGACATTGAAACTCATGGACATGAAAGAGCATCACATGTAGATGTGCCGAACGTCCTTCATTTTTTGTCGTTCCTACTTCCGGTCGCAAATGGAAGTGAATTCAAAAAGTCTAATTTTTCAACTTTTTTGTTTTTCAATATCTTTCTTTTAGATTTACAGGGTTTATAGAACGTCTTCAAGGATATCTATATATTTTTTCATTTTTTTTCATGCGTGCGTTTATTGCAAAGATATGACAGAACCAAACTTTGTCTTACTGTCACGGGTTCGAATCCCGCTCGGGGCGTTCCCCAAATTTTTTCTTTGTTTTTATCTTTTTTCAGTTGCAAATTACTTTTCACTCTTTTATAACATGTGTGGAAAATTTTGCCGATTTTTAAAAGCTATATTTGGAGATATTTTGTGAAATACCTGGAACAATCACGATCTGTGTTGAGAAACTACTGTAAATGAATGTAAACGAAAAAAAAAATACATTATGGAATCTATTTAATAGCATGACGCAGACTAGATTGCAAAAGAGAAGTCGGTCGGAAGACCTGCTTGTTGCACCAGCAACAAGAACGCATCTAGTTATTATTCTTTTTTCATTTCTAGGGCGATATCTCAGCTGTGACTGTACGGATTTCCAAGATTTTTACAGGAAAGATGCACCAGGTTAATATCTCCAGACATGTTTTTCATTTTTTCAAAATTTTCTTCCGTTCGCGATTTTTGGGGAAATTTGTATTTTTTAAATGGGTTTTTGTACACAACTTTTCTCGAAAACGGCCAAAGATATGACATTGAAACTCATGGACATGAATGAGCATCACATGTAGATGTGCCGAACGTCCTTCATTTTTTGTCGTTTCTACTTCCGGTCGCAAACGGAAGTGAATTCAAAAAGTCTAATTTTTCAACTTTTTTGTTTTTCAATATTTTTCTTTCAGATTTACAGGGTTTATAGAGCATCTTCAACGATATCTATATATGTTTTCATTTTTTTCATGCGTACGTTTATTGCAAAGATATGACAGAACCAAACTTTGTCTTACTGTCGGGGGTTCGAATCCCGCTCGGGGCGTTCCCCAAATATTTTCTTTGTTTTTGTCTTTTTTTAGTTGCAAATTACTTTTCACACTTTTATAACAGGTGTGGAAGATTTTGCCGATTTTTAAAAGCTATATTAGGAGATATTTTGTCAAATACCTTTAACAATCACGATCTGCGTTGAGAAACTACTGTAAATGAACGTAAACGAAAAAAAAAATACATTATGAAATCTATTTCATGGGATGACCCAGCATAGGTTGCAAAAGAGAAGTCGGTCGGAAGACCTGCTTGTTGCCCCAGCAACAAGAACGCATCTAGTATTCTTACTATTTTCGTATTGACCAAATTTTGGAAATGACATTTGTCCGATCCATTTCTCCAGAACAGTTTAAGATATGAAAGTTAACTGTGTCAGATATCATAGATCATGACTTGAAGATTTGTCCATTAACATTTTTTCCGTCGTCAATACTTCCGGTCGTCACAGACAAGGGAATTAAAACTCGATTTTGAACATTTCTTTGTCTTTCTTTCTTCTTTTTTCTGTGATATTCATGGTGAAAGTTAAAGCCCATTTTTGATGATTTTTCGTATAAACAATTTCTTGATTTGATTAAGAAGGAATTAAATATCTTTGAATATCTGAGAACTTTCGCAAACGTGGGTTCAACGTTTCCTTAAACACTAAAAAATATTCATTTCATTTTCTCATAAATAGACTTCGCGGGGGGAAAACCCATTGTGCAATACACAAGTGTGCCGGTAAAGTCTTTGACGCGATGGCGAAAGGACCTGAAGAAAAATCTTCCCTGGTTCAATTGAGACGAGATTTTAGTAAATAAAGTGTGTATATTGAATGCGCTGAACTAAGAAAGTTTCCACGTGGTTTATCATCTCATAACAAACATCAGACCTGCCCAATGCAGGATTGCTCGAGTTAAAGAGGAAAATTCAGGAATTTCTTTCCGTCAGCCATTTTCTGACGTGAACCTATGCGGCAATTTGAAATTAAGGTCTTCCGTCTCCAACGGAAGACCTTCTTGTTTTCGTTCGGTTTCTTTTTCCCTATTATTATTAAGGTCTTCCGACTTCCTTCGGAAGACCTTATTGTTATTCGTCTGTTTTTTTATTAAGGTCTTTCGACTTCCTTCGGAAGACCTTATTGTTTTCCTTCTGTTTTCTATTATAATTATTATTATTCTTTCTTCATAGTACAGCCGATATCTCAGCTGTGCGTGGATGGATTTCAAAGATTTTCACAGGGATAATGCATCATGTGAATATCTCCAGACGTGTTTTTCATTTTTTTAAAATTCACTTTCTTTCGCGATTTTTGGGGATTTTTGTATTTTTTAAAAGGCATTTTGTCCAGCATTTTTCTCGAGAACGGCTAAAGATATGAAAGTGAAACTCACTGCGGTGATAGAACATCGAACTCCGTTCTGGTGAACGACCTTTATTATTCGTCGTCGGTACTTCCGGTCGCAAACGGAAGTGAATTCAAAACGTCCCAATTTTCAACTTTTTTGTTTTTCAATATTTTTCTTTAGGATTTATATGGTTTATAGTGTGTCTTATGAGAATTCCAAACATGTGTTCAGTATTTTGATGCGTGCATATATTGAAAAGATATGACCGAACTAAACTTTGTCTCACTGTCAGGGGTTCGAATCCCGCTGGAGGCGTTTCAAAATTTTTTCTTTGTTTATGTCTTTTTTCTGTTGCAAATGACTTTTATTTCTTTTATAACACGTATGGAATATTTTTCCGATTTTTAATAGCTATTTTTGAGATATTTTGAGGAATACCTGTAATTATCATATGCATGACGTATGTTTAGATATTGCTGTGAATAAACGTTACCTAAAAGAATACGTTCTGAAATCTATTTCTTGGGATTACGCAGCATAGAACTTTTACGAAAAGTCGGTCGGAAGACCGCTTGTTGCTCTAGCAACAAGAAAGCATCTAGTTATCATTATTATTCTTTTTTTCATAGTTAGGGCGATATCTCAGCTGTGCGTGATTGGATTTAATCGATTTTCACAGGGATGATGCATCATGAGAATATCTCCAGACGTGTATTTCATTTTTTCGAAATTCACTTTCGTTCGCGATTTTTGGGGGATTTTTGTTTCTTTTAAAAGGCATTTTGTCCAGCAGTTTTATCGAGAACAGCTAAAGATATAAAATTGAAACTCACTGAGGTGATAGAACATCGAACTCCATTATGGGCAACGACCTTTATTTTTTGTCGTCGGCACTTCCGGTCGCAAACGGAAGTGAATTCAAAAAGTCCCATTTTTCAACTTTTTTGTTTTTCAATATTTTTCTTTAAGATTTACAGGGTTTATAGTGTGTCTTATAAGAATTCTAAGTATGTGTTCAGAATCATGATGCGTGCATTTATTGAAAAGATATGTCCGAACCAAACTTTGTCCCACTGTCGGGGGTTCGAATCCTGCCGTGGGCGTTCCCAAATTTTTTCTTTGTTTCTGCCATTTTTCAATTGCAAATGACTTTTCTCACTTTTATAAGATGTATGAAATATTTTGCCGATTTTTAAAAGCTTTATTTTAAAATATTTTGAGGTTTATCTGTAATAATCATGATATATGTTGAGAGACTGCTGTAAATGAACGTAAAGGAAAAAAAATACATTCTGAAATCTATTTCATGGGATGACGCAGCATATATCTCTAACGAAAAGTCGGTCGGAAGACCGCTTGTTGCTCTTGCAACAAGAACGCATCTAGTTGTTATTATTTTTTAATTCACCTGAATCACTCAAGTGACCTATTGCAATCCGTTTTCGTCCGTTGTCGTGTGTCATGCGTGATGTGTTAACATTTGAACATTTTCAGCTTCTTCTCTGGAACCAATGAAATAATTTTAACCAAATTTGGTATACAGCATCTATGGGTAAAGGGGAACATTTGAGAATTTTATGCTCACTGCTCCCTTAAGGGACTCCGACCCTCAGCCAGGAAGGACAAATCTTTAATTTATAATTTAATTCAAAAAGTCTTTAAATAAAGCTTGAAAATTAAATATTTTCATTCAAGAATTTTCATTATATACCTCTCAATGTTCTTCAAGGTTCTTTGCAAAGCTCCATAAATCACTTATAATTTCACATCATGTTAATAAACATTGGTATCTAAAAATGCTTTTACGTGATAAAATTACTACTTTTAATTAGACCTCTATGAGAAGTGGTATTAAAGTCCGGGCATAATAAGCGTGTACCACTTAAAATGTCAGCATGTTTCAAGTTTCGTGTTCTCTGATCTGAAAGACACATATTGCTGCAATATCGACATTTTTTTAAAGTCGTTTGTACTAACTCACATAATTACAAGTGTACGTTTTTAGTTCTTGTCATAATTTTTAACCATTTAGGAAAATGTTAAATTTCGAGAATATTCTTAAACGAAAAGTAAAACGGGGGGGGGGGGGGGGGGGGGGGGGGGGGGGGGGGGGGGGTTGCAGAGCGAGAGACGGGAGGTGGGATAGAGTGCTGTTCCTGTTGTACATGAATAAGTGAATATAAATAAAAGCTGTCAAATAATTATAACTAGAATCGAATAAAATATTAATGCAATAAAAATTTCATGTATGACTTCACATTTTTTAGGTCACCTGAGTCGTCAATCGTTCTTAAACTTTTGAACATTTTCAGCTTCTTCCCTGCAACCACTGAACCAATTTCAATCAAATTTGGCACAAAGCATCTATGGTAAAGGGGGAACAAAAATTGTGAATTTCATAATCCTTGCCCCCCCCCCCCCCCCCCCTGGGGTTCTTGTGCTAGGGCGGGGCAAAATAAGTATATAGTAAAAATGCATTATTTCTTTGAGAATCTTCTTTTCTGCTCCTGGGTATTAAATAAACTAAGTACATAGTTATGATGAGCAAAAGTGTCTCTACCAAAATTGTGAATTTTATGGCCCCAGGGTCAGGGATTCTGGTGTTAGGATGGGGCTCTATAAAATATATAGTGAAAATACATGAATTCTTTGAAAATCTTCTTCTCTGCTCCTATGTTTTAAATAAACTAAGTACATAGTTATGATGAGGAAAATAGCCTCTACCAAAATTGTGCATTTTATGGCCCCAGGGTCAGGGGTTTTTGTGTTAGGGCGGGGCTCTATTGATTATATTGTGAAAATACATGAATTCTTTGAAAGTCTTCTTCTCTGCTCCTAGGTTTTATATAAAATAACTAAGTACATAGCTATGATGAACAAGAGTGCCTCTATCAAAATTGTGAATTTTATGGCCACAGGGTCAGGGGTTCTGGTGTTGGGTGGGGCTCTATTGATTATATAGTGAAAATACATGATTATTTTGAAAATCTTCGTCTCTGCTCCTATGTTTTAATTAAACTAACTAAGTACATAGTTTTGAAGAGCAAGAGTACCTCTACCACAATTGTGAATTTTATGTCCCGAGGGTCAGGGGTTCTTGTGTAAGGGCGGGGCCTCTATTAATTATTTGTACATGTATAGTGAAAAAACATTAAATCTTTGAATATTTTCTTCTCTGTTCCTGGGTATTAAGCAGATAAACTACCTATATTGTACTGCCTATTGCCCTCGTCCAATAAAAATGCAAGTGTAGCAGTAAGTTTAACCGTTTATTGTTCCGTGAGAAAATGGTGCAGATGATGACAATGGAAATGGTCATATTGGTTAGATCTGAAACATTACAATGAATCAAATAAGAACAGAGAATACAATAGTTGACATTTCATCCAAAGTAAATAAATGTAACATGACGAATGACTAGAACAAATGACTAGAACTACTATTCTATTTCATGACCAGTGTATAGGCTTGAACTTGTATATTATCAAATTGACATGTATTTTGATTAACATGATCAATCTACGTTTTACAGCACGCCATTAAATTTATGCATTATCTATGTACTTAACACAATCAATGTTTTACAACATGCCCTCAAATTTTCCCGCACTATTTCAGTGCTATAAATGCCTATATTTCACATAAAATAATAATACATTGTACTAGACTAGGAGAAAATCACTGAAATATTTGAGACATATGTGACTGTATAATCCAATACAAAAATGCCATATATTGAGACATAAAACCTATAAAATGTTATAAATCATGAAAAGTGCAACTCGCATATGTCATCTAAAAATAGATTCCACATTTACATCATAAACCAAGATGTTTTACAAAATAATGACCAAATTAATATAAAATCATTAATCGTACAGATTTGATAATGAATATTAAGCATCGCAAACAATAAAACTTACTCCATTGTGCGCCCAAGTTGCAGAGAACGAGGTAAACAGGTATGGTAAGAAGCTGCAAACCGTGTCAACAATAACGAAGGGAAAATGTGAAATCAATATAAAAATAAAACCAACACAACAAGTTGTGAAAATTCCGGATTGCTACAAAATGTGACAACACATATATAATTATGAGCAAGGGCCCTAATCTTCAAGAAAAGTGGATTTCATCAAGGCCCCAGGGTCAGTTGTACCATAGAGGGGGGGGGGTCTACTTATAAACTAAAAATGAATTAATTGTTTGAAATCTGCTTCTTGGTTTGAATCAAATATTTTTGAAAAGCAAGGATCCTTTTCAAAAATTGTGCAATGTGTGGATCTAGGCCTAAGAGTCAAGGGTTCATGTGTGGTAGCGTCACTACTGATTATAACTGAATATTACTGACTTGTTGAAATGCATTTTTTTCCCCTTGCCTGCCTATGGGTATTAAGAAACGAAACCAAGCAACTGCTAAGTGTATAGTAAGTTATGATGATCAAAATTGTAAATGCTATAGCATCTGGCTTAAAAGATGGATCAAATTCAATCACTGCAGGAAAGTTGTTGCATAATGCTCAGGTGAGGCCCATGGACCTTTTGTGTTTTAAATGCCAAAAAAGCTATAGATTCTACAGTCCTTGAAACGTTCTACCTTCCCACCTGAACGGTGAACGAATGCAGAGCGAACGGTGAGTAAACGATGTGCGAGCGCTGAACGCAATTTGATGAACGCAGAACGCGAACGGAGCGCGATTTTTTTTTCTGCACATACCTATGTTTTAAATCGATATTTTAATAACATGATTTTAATCGCCGTTAAACATGTGTATTGTTACCGAACGCGTGTAGTTTAAATATAAATTAATCTACTTATATAGTGCTTCCGGATAATTCAGTAGTGGAAGAAGTCTAAAATGCGAAAAGTTTACAGACGGACTACAAGCAAAACGTGATCAGAAAAAACTCGCTTGAGCCTTCAGCTCAGGTAAGCTAACAAACTTAAAATACACAAGTTTGATTGAAAAAAATTCAATTTATGGACTCGTGTGAATCTAAATTTGGCTTCTGAGCAGAATGTTATTGTACATTTTAACATTTTTTTTCTATCTAGAAATGTCTGTATAGTTATGCTTCTTACTAGCTGCAGAACTGTAAAAATAGAGACAGGCCGGAGTGCTACAGTGCAATCCATTGTAAAAACTGTATATTTATTGCGTACAAAAAGTTGTCCTTATTTCAGGATTAATTCTTCCGAATTCTTACCTCAATTACAAAAAAGATATAAAAAAAAATTCTTACTCCTCTCGTACTTTCGAAGTTGACAGCAGGAAGTGCCTTGGACCGAATTATCTTGCAAACCAATATGGCAGTATAAAGAAAACAAAAACTTTAATGATCTCAAATCAGGGCCAAGATGGCTATAAGTAACAATTATTATGACTGTATTGTTGTGAATAAATTGAAAGATTATATTATTATATGTTAGGAACACACAGATAGTAATACAGTAAAACTTCTCTAAATTGGTCAGCTGCCGGACTGAATAAAATGGCCACTCTAGAGGGCTGGCCGGATTCCCGAAAAATCAAGCATACTAAAAAAATATTCACAAATATTCGCTCTTCTAAACCCCTCCAATAAGGCCATAATAAATAAATTCCTAGTTTCTTATCCCCGCCCGCCCAGATTATTTACCTCCGCCTCAATTTTTTTTCTGTTTTTATTCGTCATAATTCGGATCGGTTCAAGCCTTGTATTCCAACGGTCCAATACTCCGACAATCCAGTAGCCCGACGGTCCGATAATCCGACAGGGGTGATAATTCTTCATTAATAAGTTTCCATACCAACTTAACGCATATCTGCGTTTTGAAGGGAAAATGTTTCTAGAGGTTGCAAGGTCAGATTTTACTCTCTTTTTTTGCAATAAATAGATGCAAACTTTATGCCCCCCCCCCCCTAGATCCGCGTGTGACGTAAAAACTATGTAAAAATTATATTATGATATTCATTGTGCGTAGATTCTCTGCCAAGTCGAAATTGACAGTTGCATACACTAGGGGTGTATTTTCTGCTGTAGGAGTTAGTTATATGTGACTATAACATTTATGAAATTTAATGCAAGAAAAATGAATTAATATTGTTCATGCAGCCTTCAAGTCTTTAAATTAAATACGCAATTGTTAAACTGATCCTGGCTCTTAGATGCATGTATTTGGAAGCTAAGTATTTTCTCTCGCATTTTTACTTGTTAATTCACATTTTCATTTCTGAGATTTTCAGGCTTATTTAAAGCACATTTTCTCCTTTTCATTTTTTTTCATGTTTGGTGGGTTCAGAACTTCAGAAACACCTTTTGCAGAGATGAGTCAGATTGATTGTATTTTCTGATTGCCATATGTGACCCGTTGTCTGTCAGAAAAATCGATTCCTCCATGATATAATTCAGAGACACACACACTTCATCTTGGTGCGAGTGGAAGGGAAAATTTTCCTGCAGTCCCGCTGTACATGTATCTGTGATTTCTTTCGTTAGCCCTTTTAATTTGTTTATTATCAGCATTTGTTAGGCACATCGAACACATAAATGACCTGAAACAGCGATAGGTGTTACGGGCGGGAAAATTGTCCATCATAACTAATAAAGTCCAGGAAGGTACGATATAAACAATTTACCTATTCATTAAATCGAAGAAATAAAAAAAAATGAACCTGCTTAATTCTGTCCTTTTTGTGAAAAACATCATGGCAGAAATAATATATGTTTATCAATGAAGGGCTTGTTTTTTAAAAATGAATGCATTTTTTAGAAAGAATTTTTCTTGATAAATATTTTTTAAGTATTCAATGATACTTTCTATTTTTTAAGCAATTATAATATATTTATTAACTGTCAAAGTTTAAACTTTATAAAACACTTAGTTTTTTGAGCTATCGTAAAATAAATTTTTGGACATATGGACCTTTGATAAAACCTAAATCTATTGACCAATGTGTGTACAACATAGACGGAAAAATGAACTTTAACGCGACCTCTCGATACCCAATCGCAGTTTACGAGAATATCTGTAAGCTGATGATTGTCACTGGTCGAACATGAAGTCACAGGCTACAGGCGGGCTGATTGTATTCCGCGCGCCAGCGCGTCCATCTCTTCCCAATATCAAAAATAAATATATATCATGCTTTAAAACACTCAAAGCACATGCAGCGATTTTCTTTTTATACCCCACGCAACTAGTTGCGTGAGGTATAATGTTTTGACCCGTCTGTCAGAGTGTCAGTCAGTCAGTTCTTTTTTTTGTCAGCGCAACTACTCATAAACCGCTGCACTGAATTTCGTCAATCTTTGCAGGTATTTAGGACACAATGCGTAGATGTGCATAGTACCAGGAAATTTCGATTCCATTATTTTTTCCGGGAATTTCCGCACTTTGGACTTAGGCATTTGGCCATACCTTGAATATAGAGATGAACAGTTTGTCAGCGCACCTCCTCAAAAACCGCTGCACAGAATTTCGTCAAACTTTGCAGGTATTTAGAACAAAATGTGTAGATGTGCATATTACCAGGAAATTTCAATTCCGTTATTTTTCTTGGGATTTCTGCACTTTTAATCTTAGGCATTTGGCCATAACTTGAATATAAAGATGAACAGTTTGTCAGTGCAACTCCTTATAAACCGCTGCACAGAATTTCGTCAAACTTTGCAGATATTTAGGACACAATATTTAGATGTGCATATTACCATGAAATTTCTATTACTGTATTTTTTCCGGGAATTTCCGCACTAAAAACTTAGGTTTTGGCCATACCTTTTATATAGAGATGAATACTTTGTCAGCGCAACTCCTCATAAACCACTGCACAGAATCTCGTCAAACTTTGCAGATATTTAGGACACGATGTGTAGATGTGCATAACCAGGAAATTCCATTTTTATTTTTCTGGGAATTTTGGCACTTTTCAAATGAGATTTTTGGGCATACCTTGAATATACAGATGAACATTTTGTCAGCGCGACCCCTAATAAACCACTGCACAGAATCTCGTCAAACTTTGCAGATATTTAGGACACAATGTGTAGATGTGCATTACCAGGAAATTCCGATCCCTTTATTTTTACTTTTCAAATTAGATTTTTGGCCATACCTTGAATATACAGATTAACATTTTGTCACCGCGACCCCTCATAATCCGCTGCATAGAATTTCGTCAGACTTTGCAGATATTTAGGACACAATGTATCGATGTGCATAATACCAGGAAATTCCGATTCATTTATTTTTCTGGGAATGTCGGCACTTTACAACGTAGACTTTTGGGGATATCTTGAATTTAGTGGTGAGCAGTTTGTCAGCGCAACTCCTCATTAACAGCTGCACAGAATTTCATCAAACTTTGCAGATATTTAGGACACAATTTGTAGGCGTGCATATTAACGGGAAATTCCGATTCCATTTTTTAGCTCTACTGGTCAGAGACCAGAAGAGCTTATGCGATAGTAATGCGTCCGGCGTCCGTCCGTCTGTCTGTCTGTCTGTCCGTCTGTCTGTAAACAATTTTTCAAAATGCTACTCCTTCTACAGTTTTGGTCTAATTTCAATATAACTTGGCACACAAGTAGACTACACTAAGATACATAATTCTGTGTATCGGTTTCTGTTTTCGATGAAACGTGTTGCCGTGGTTACTCAAAATAGAAATTTCTGTGAAATTCTTTCAAAATGCTACTCCACCTACAGTTTTGGTCTGATTTTAGTATAACTTGGCACACAAGTAGACTACACTAAGATACATAATTCTGTATATCGGTTTCTGATTTCGATGAACGGTGTTGCCGTGGTTACTAAAAATAGAAATTTCTGTGAAGTTCTTTCAAAATGCTACTCCTCCTACAGTTTTGGTCTTATTTCAGTATTACTTTGCACACAAGTAGAATACACTAAGTTACATAATTCTGTGTATCAGTTTTTGATTTCGATGAACGGTGTTGCCGTGGTTACTAAAAATAGAAATTTCTGTTAATTTTTTTCAAAATGCTACTCCTCCTACAGTTTTGGTCTGATTTCAGTATTACTTGGCACACAAGTAGACTTAGTTAGAATAATCTAACTGTGTCTCGGTACAAGCCCTCACCACAGTTAGAATACGTCCCATATGCTTGCAACGTAGCAAATCGGAGCGGATCCGCTCCTAAACGATTTTGAAGAATATAAAATGATTTGCACTGGGAACAACAACCAAAATAATCAAAACAAACCTTCTTGAGATTGCTTATGCCTTTTAGCCCAAAAAATAATCCATATAAATACGTAAATCCAATTAATTTTCTCAACGTTTTTCTCTCCATTCAAATGTTTACATTCGGAACTCTCTAGATTGTTCCTAGTAAATGCACTATCGCCCGAGTTTCTTTCTGCTACATTACGAATACACAGAACGAATTCTATCGTTAAACTGGGTCCGTAGGACAATATCATTTTAACGATAGAACATTCTATCTAAAGTAGACTACACTAAGATACATAATTCTGTGCGTCGGTTTTTTGATTTCGATGAAGGGTGTTGCCGTGGTTACTAAAAATAGAAATTTCTATGAAATTCTTTCAAAATGCTACTCCTCCTACAGTTTTGGTCTGATTTCAGTATAACTTGGCAAACAAGTAGAATACACTAAGATACATAATTCTGTGTATTGGTTTTTGATTTCAATGAATGGTGTCGTGTTACTAAAAATAGAAATATATGTAAAATTGTTTCAAAATGCTACTCCTCCTACAGTTTTGGTCTGATTTCAATATAACTTGGCACACAAGTAGAATACTCTAAGATACATAATTCTGTTTATTGAATTTTAATTTTGATGAACGATGTTGCCGTGGTTACTAAAAATAGAAATGTCTGTAAAATTGTTTCAAAATGCTACTCCTCCTACAGTTTTGGTCTGATTTCAGTATAACTTGGCACACAAGTAGACTACACTAAGAACATAAAGAGACTTTATCAACGATCATTATTCTATTTAATGCTATTTATAAAGTTTCAAATCCCAGCTGCTTAAGTACTTTCTCTTCCTTTGCTATAAGTTCAAACCAGTAGAGCTTCAGTCTCGACAGAGACTTCTGGTTTCCGGGATTTTCAGCACTTTGAGTTTTTGAGGAGCGTGGGGTATCTGAGCTTGCTCACTTTTTCTTTCATTAATATAATCAGGCGTAAATATTCAAGATTGCAACAATTTCTGTGATCTCAATATGTTTCATTTAGAAGATAAACATTCGTGAATTTAAAATTTTTTGTTTCGAGATTAGGTATGACGATCAGGATGAGAAATGCTGTCACCACCTGTCGATATCAAGAACACGGGTCACATTTAACCAGTCATCTGTCATTACTAGAACGCAGTTTAAAAGAATAAATGCAATCTGTTACTGTTCTTGTTTATCGGGGAATTCGTATTATCTGGAGATTGAACGACGTTAATAATACATAAAAAGGTATATAAGTTGACACACGTGTACAAATCTGACTCACTTAAAAAAACTATCGTACGGAATGCAGGGACGTGTTATTACACTGCTTTCATTAATCTGTGTAAGTAGGGACTCGTTTACTTTTATAAAAGCTGCTTTCGTTTGTTAAATTCATATTTACGTACATACATGTAAACCTTTATCACGTGTACAGCTTTAATTCTTATTTTGATTGATTGATTGATTGTATACTGTTTAACGTCCCACTCCAGAATATTTCACTGATATGGAGACGTCACCATTGCCGGTGAAGGGCTGCAAATTTAGGCCTATGCTCGGCACTTACGGCCTTTGAGCAGGGAGGGATCTTTATCGTGCCACACCTGCTGTGACACGGGGCCTCGGTTTATACGGTCTCATCCGAAGGACCGCCCCATTTAGTCGCCTTTTACGACAAGCAAGGGGGTACTGAGGACCTATTCTAACCCGGATCCCCACGGGAAAATTCTTATTTTGGAATATTTTATTTAATATTTAGATTTGCAGATGTGTCCTTAATATAACGCTGCGTATTTATATATCCCTATAAACAGAGGTTCCTTGCGTCAGGAACGTTCAATGTTTTATTAAGCTTATATTGCATACATTTTTTTAAATGAAATTATTTATGGCCATTTTAAGAAATTTTATAGCGTCACAAAAACACTATTACGGCGTCAATGTGCAATAACCTATAAGCTGAAAAAGGTTTTTAAAAAATCAGTGTATGAAATAAAAATTTTTAGATTGCTTAATCTGTGAATTCTTTTTATTTTGTCAATTTTTCTTAATTATGTTAAAAAAGAGTCCGCTAGGTATTGCTCAAGCGAATCCACAGTCGACATCCTAAAATCGACAGTCACATGACAAGTTCAAAACAAAAAAATAAATGTATTTAGAGAAAGTTCGCGCAAGTCCAATGATATACAGTTACATGTACGTATCTTCCTGCCATATGGTTTCCTCTGTGTTCTTCAAGAAAAACTTCGAAACAGGAAAGTACAGGGAGCAAAATCCATATGCTCAGGAATCGTGTAAAATGCAGCCGATCTACTGTAAACTACCGATACAGGTGTTAAACGCTTTGAAATAAAATTTAAATACATAATAAATCAATAGTGAGGAACTAGCCTTCGTAAGCATTTTAGAAAAGTTAGCGCACACCCTCTTACTTTAAATCTATTTATCAAAATTGAATGTTTATAACATAGCTAATTTCAACAATGTTAATGTTTAACATTCAACGAAGGTACTGCTCAAAAAGTTACAAAGAAGCAAGATTTCCGAGGGACTATTTCTTGTGATGGAAGGATATTTAGCAGATAATTCTGCAAATCTGCACATTTATTAAATTTAATATCTTGGAACTTTATAGCCTCACATACTTTACTCGGAGAATATTTTCCATTATTGCTATGAATATTTAATATCGGTCTTAATTTATATTTTTATAACAAGTTTTACACCTTCCTTTAAGAATTTTTTCCAAAAAATGAAGATATGTGAATAAAGTCTAGATAAAATTTACACGGTTTTCGGCCAAAAAATCGCATATTATGACCCATATTTCAAAATTAACATCACTGACTCCAACTTTTTCTTTCATTATTTTAAAGTACCCGATACTTGTCACTGATCAGCATTTAAGTCGTAAAAAGCTTGATTTAAGAAAATGATTTATTCCCTATTCAGTTTTAAAATACCACAAAATATGTTATTTTTAGTGCAAGAAGGTCACACAATAATTTACGCGCATTAATTTGCAACATTTGTTTAATGATAAATATTATTGAAAGTATTTTACATAAAATAAAATCATATTTATTGCCATTGTTACATCTGATAAAATAAGGTAAAAGTAATTAACCAAAGATTTGAAATTTAAGTGCAAAAAGGTCAACTTCATTGTACCGTAGATCAGATAGATGAATACTGACCCCCCATTTTCTCTGCGATTTTGAGTTACTCTATATGAGTACTTATCCAAAGTATACTTCTTAAAAATCCTTGATTTATTAAATTTCACGAGTGACATACCTTAAGCAGAATAGGAGTAATAGAGATTGTTCTATCTGACGTATCCGTATAAGTATCCGTATCCGTATCGAGATATGAATGGCATCTCGATCCCGAGGTCTAAACAATCTGGTTACATTTCATTCGTTTTTTATGTTTGATTTTTAACCTCATTCACTAAAAAATGATATGTAGTGTGATATTTTAATAAAAAACATATCAATTGCTGTATACGCCTTATGCATCATGTTTTTGGGGGGAGAGGGGGAGGGGGTAAAAGTTAAAAAGTAAAATTAGAAAAACAAGCATGATTTTAATTATTTAAATGTGTAGAAAATTGTTCGAAAATATCTCTCTCTCTCTCTCTCTCTCTCTCAGGGTATTCATTCTTAATTCTAAAATTAACATTTACAAGAATTTCACACGACATATCCCCAATAATATAAATTATATATACAGTTAAACCTCTTAATCTCAAACTTGTAAATTAATTGTAAAAACCTGTAATTGTACATTAGCTGGGAAAGATTTAACCATATTGCAAAACAAATATGTATGGGGGATTTACTGAAAACGTCCATCCTCTTTTCATTTTTATCATCTTCTATGCCATTCATTATCACGTATTTGATGGTCATAGTTCTCCATAAAAAAATTGGAAAGCTGGTAATTCTGGGTCGGGTTAAATACACTCCCTAAATTGTAGGTCGATAGCTGTATCATGGGCGGCGCAGGCAAATAATGAGAGGAGTTAATTGAAAGGGGGGGGCTAAACCAACAAAAAAAGTAAGCCCCACTTTTAAATGCCTATATTATGTCTATCTTTGCAAGAAAGTGCCCCTCCCGTTCTGACGCCTATGCGTATCCACGGTTTCAGGAGCTTGAGAATTGAATATGTACAATTCCCGACAGTGTTGCGATTAAACGCAGTATATGTAGTACACGATTGATTAAACACTTGTCGATAAAGGGGGAGAAAAATAAATGTAAGGTTATTATGTATCTTCCTTTCTTAAACTATTCTATTTGCATATTAACTTCTTTTTATGAAAGTTACATGATCGAGTTTATATATAGTGAACAAAGCAAGCTCTGAAAAACTTTGATACATGTATTTCATCACTGTAATTTTTCTTTAAATGAATGATTTTTAGCTCACCTGAGCCGAATGCTCAAGTGAGCTTTTCTGATCACATTGTGTCCGTCGTCCGTCCGTCTGTCCGTCCGTCCGTAAACTTTTCACATTTTCGACTTCTTCTCAAGAACCACTGGGCCAATTTTGACCAAACTTGGTACAAAGCATCCTTGGGTGAAGGGGAATTTAAATTGTTAAAATGAAGGGACATATCCCCTCGCAAGGGGAGATAATCAAGAAAAGACAAAAATAGGGTGTGGTCATTAAAAAATCTTCTTCTCAAGAACCACTGGGCGGGCGGGGCCACAATGGGGAATCAAAGTTTTACATAGAAATATATAGGAAACATCTTTGAAAATCTTCTTCTCAAGAACCACTGTGCCTGAAAAGCTGAAACTTATATAGAAGCATCCTGGGGTAGTGTAGATTCTATAAATTGTTCAAATCATGACCCCTGGGGATTGGGCGAGGACACAATGGGGAATTAAAGTTTTACATAGAAATATATAGGAATAAGCTTTGAAAATCTTCTTAATAACAACTGGGCCAGAAAAGCTGAAACTTATATATGGAAGCATCCTGGGGTAGTGTAGATTTCAAATTGTCTAAATTATCATCAGTGGGGTAGGGTGGGGTCACAATATGTATTACAAGGGGTAAATCTAGTAAAGTACAGAATGGCCAAAGCTTCTCAGGTGAGCGATGTGGCCCATGGGCCTCTTGTTTTCTTGGCTACTTTGAAGCAGTTCCTTCTCTTCAATTCTATAATTTGTGCACAATGATCTCGATCTCGGCCATATTGTATATATAAAAAAGAAAGTCGGATAAAAAGAGAAGAAAATTAGTACGATGGACAAGTAGATTTAGCAACATAAAATGCATTATTTTGAAGATTTTGAGCCATATTTCTTTTAATCTTAGCATATAAAGAGAGTTGAGATAACATTTATTGAATACCGCAGTCTTCGAAATAACCCGGGAGTCCGATGCCCGGGGCCTGGAAAAATTGCAGGCGGGCATGTAAAAATTGCTAAAGTACATGCCCGGAGGGCATGTGTACATTTTCTGTCATTGCACAATGTTTACTTGTCATTTCGTCCATCGTACCTAAGTTATTCGCATAACTTGCTTTGTGCAGTCTACATTCTCGGTACGACTTGTCCAATAAGCGTCAATCGTAATCATTGAAGTGTTTAGTTTAACCTATTGTAAATATGTTTGCTAAATTACGAGACGTACATCGATGCCACGTGTAGTCATGATTGGGCGGTCATGATACCATTTTTGAAGTCAGCTAAACCGGTCAAAAGACCAGCAAGTGAATCTAAATTGAACTATGAACAAAAACGCGTCAGAAAGTTTCAGCACCAATGGCAGAAAGGCAGACCATGGCTGGTGTACGACTCGGAAAACAATCTGATGTCTTGTGCATGGTGTAAAAAAGAAGGGGTTCAAAGTAAGTTTACATCAGGCTCTAATCATTTCCGAATCGACGCTGTAAAAGACCACGAGGAATCAAAGTGGCACAAACACTTTACATCAAAGTACTCTTTAAAACCTCACTCAGAAAGTTTGGCATCAAAATGTCTACTGCAACTTAAAAAAGCCGATTATGATTGATTGATTGATTGTATATTGTTTAACGTCCCTCTTGAGAATTTTTCACTCATATGGAGACGTCACCGATGCCGGTGAAGGGCTTCAAATTTAGACCTATACTCGGCACTCAGGGCCATTGAGCAGTGAGGGTTCTTTATCGTGCCAACGCCTACCGTGACACGGGACCTACGTTTTTAAGGTCATATCCGAAAGACCCGTGACTTTCACTTCTAGTGCCGAGCGCTTGGCGAAGGAACAGTCACTACCTATGTTTACGTCTTAGGTATGACGCGGCGCCGCGATCGAGAATCGAACCCGGGCCTCCCGATCACGAAGCGAACGCTCTACCACTAGGCTACCGTGACCGGTAAGCCGATTATGAAAAAATGGCTATAAAATTTAGAACGGCCCATGCTATAGCGAAGCACAACAAAAGTTTTTTGGACTACACATTTATTTGTCAGTTGGACAAGATGAAGGGTCTTGATGTGGGAGAACAGTACCTCAATGACAAGTCTGCAGCTACAATGATACACCACATTGCTGCAGTTACAAGATCAGAAGTATGTGAAAAGTTACGTAACAGTTTGTTTTTTTCCCTTACATGTGATGGAGTGACTGACTTTACAGGGGATGAGTTAGAAAACATTTATGTGAGAATTTGTAACAAAGGGGTCGTTGAAGACATGTATTTGCACATCGGGAGTCCCAACTCCACTTCAGCAAGTGATCTACATCTGATGTTCCAGGAAACCTTCCAAAGCCTCGAGATTCATGATGTGTTCAAAGACAAGCTTATTGGTTTTTGTGCAGACGGGGCATCTAACATGCAAGGTACGTCATACCTATTAATAATTTTAAAACTGATAAGCAACATTAAATGATAAATGTAATGATAAGTATTGCCTTATTTGTTTTCCACGATCATGACTTTTAATTAAAGATTAATGAAAAATAAATAGTGTTATTATTTTTTTATAGGCTGTAAATCAGGACTTGGTGCACTACTGAAGGAGACAAGACCCCATTTAGTTGTTATGCATTGTCTAGCCCATCGTCTTGAATTGAGTTTCAAAGATGCAATAAAATCGTGCCAACCAAGTCTGTATACTAAATGCATGACATTACTTATAGGACTATTTTACCTTTACCACAAAAGTCCAACACAAAAGAAGGCCCTCCAGCGAAGTTTTGCCTCGTTAGAAATGAAACAGGTTTTGCCTACGAGGGTTGGAGGAACCAGGTGGTTGCCACACACGTACAGGGCCATCACAGTACTCATTAAGGGTAAATTCATGCAAATATTTTAAAACTATAAATAATAGTCAAATTTATTATAATAGTTTAGTCATCGAAAGTCACAGAAACTAAAATCATTTCAGGATACAAAGCTATTCGACAACAACTTGAAACCAGTAGTCATAGTAATGCAAAGGCAGAGGGATATGCTCGTCTGATCAGTGATGGTCATGTAATTGCATACATCTTAAAATTGAAGGTAATGTAAACAACAAGTACCGCATTCACAAAATGACAATCATGTAGGTAATGAGAATTTCTTATTTAAAAACATGTTGTAATAAATTTGAATAGGAAATCATAACCCACTTGATGAAGCTGTCCTTGTATCTGCAAACTCAAGGGCTATGTCTTGCAGATGGATTTCACAGACTTGGTGTTACAAAAACTTTACTTACTCATATGGAACCTGTGTAAGTACATGCATTCATTTGTATTAAGTTTATGAGAGTGAAAATTGATTATCATGATTATTAAATAGAAAAAATACAATATGGTAGGATCATTTAATTTGTAGAGATGTTTTGTCAGTGAAAGAAATTATTGAGAGTGAATCATATCAAGGGACAACTTTGAGTTTTCAAGGTGGAAAACCAAATGCAAGAGTACAAAATTTTGTCACCAGTTTGAAATCATCTTTGGAAAAGAGATTTCCTTCCACAGATATTGTGGAATCCACTGTCCTTGCATCTTTCATTAACTGGCCAGAAAAAGGATCAGAGAACATACCTGGTTACTTGTTGTTGTTTATTTTTTATGAAATTATTTTTCAGACACTTTCAGTTTTTTTATTGTTTTTTCAGATTTTGTTTTTAAATAGGTTTGCAGTTTGCTTATTTTTATTTGGAGAAGTTATTAATTCCTGAGTGACACAGCACATAAATTACTAAGGTGTAGATTTATAAATTACTTCATTCATTTTGAAATCAATTTCATTGTTAACTGAAAACAATTGAAATTATTATATTTCTTTTATTATATTTATTAATAAGATAAAAAAAAATTATGATTTCTTTATAGAATTTGGAAATAAGGAAGTTAAATTCCTGGCCAACCAATTCCATGCTTATTATGAATCAGAATGCAGTGAGGAGGATTTGCTTCAAGAATGGGCACTATTAAAAGCTGTTGTTTATGAAAAGTATGCATTCTATTGATTTAAGGTGAAGTTTGCCATAAAATTACAAATTCACAGAACTACAGCTTATTTTAATAATATTTTCTCAAGGTATGACAGAGAAATTCCTTTGCTCTCTTGGAAGGATGTAATGATCAGATTCGGCAATCATGGCCTGGAAAACATTTTCAAGCTTATGGACATCACCCTTTGTCTTCCACCAACATCTGTGAATAACGAGTGCGCCTTCTCGGCCATGAAGCTATGCAAAGGAAAACGTAGGGGAAGGATGAAGGCTTCTACTCTAAATGATCTTCTCACAATTCAGATACAGTCTGAGAGTGTAAAGAACTTCGACCCGGACCAGGCAATTAAACACTGGATGGTGAGTAGTTTTCTGTTATAGTTGTTCATATGTGATTTCTGTTGTAGCTACTTGCATTTCAAATTTTTTCATGGAACTTTTTCTTTCAGAAAACTCCTTCTGGTCAGAAGAGACGTCTTATTAATAACTTAAAGAAGACTTGCAGTTCTACACAGATGTCCACAAAAGCAACAAGTACTGTGGCACAACCCTTAACTGCTGAAAATGAGGTAAGTACTTGTACAACATTTCCCTGCATTAAACACTAACATCTTAATCAATAGATCAGAAGGTTTAAAATACAATTATTTCATAGGTTGACATTATGGAGGTAGTGGATGAAGATTCCGTAGAGTCATTGACTGTCACAACTGCACAGGCAAACACAGAATCTGATGCTGCTTTGAATAAGGTATCTGAAAATTTATTAAATGGCAAATGTGCCATTGAAAATTGCAGTGAAACATTAATATAAAAAATCTTCATCTATGTTTTATTTATCCTTGTGTCAATATGATCTTACAGGTAAACAGCCTGACAGAAGATGGAAATGCAGAGGCAGACGCAGAGACAGATTTAGAGGAAAGTGAAACAGAAAGTGAAGAAAGCGATATGGAGATGACAGAGCTTGAAATTGAGAGGGAGCTGGAAAGAATTTGAAACAATGTCCTTAATACAATAAAATTGATATAAAACCTTTATTTATTTATTTATTTTGGTTGCACCATACATGTACCAGTAAATATAAGAATTTTGAATTGGGCATGTAAAAATTTGATTGGGCTGGGTTAAAATGATGGATGTACATGCCCGAAGGGCATGTGCTGAAAAAAATTTGTCGTGAAGACTGATACCGTATTCTGAAATAGTTTTTATATCAAACCACAAATGATGATAATGAATGGTGTTATACATTCCTCAAGGCATAGGAATTGTGGTAATGCTATGACAGCATGAATTGCAATGAAATTTGGTATGCGAATGGTTCTATGCAAATCAAAGCAATCGAGATACTAATAAGTTGGTAATTGTCGAAGCAATATACAGACTGTTCAATTAAGTAGAGGGTATCCCGTATACGAAACAAGAGCCTGTAAGATTTAACCTGAAAATGCAGGTGGTTGGATCTTTCTCATTCCTGCAAGCTGTTACTGTGACAAGGGACCTCGCATTATGCAGTTTCGCCTGAAGGTCACAGATAAGCACGTCTTATTGTCTTGATTCGAATCCGAGACATTTGGTACAGCTCTAAATAAGGCTTTATCCAGTGCTATAGTTATTTAATAGAGCTATAGGTTATTATTTCCTAGATTAAAAGAACAACACAGCTAACATTTAATTCTGAGATTATTTATTATGAAAACAATTAAATTAAAAATGTATTGTTGCAAACATTTTATTCTACAATACAGGCAGTTTAAAGAAATTCATAAAAAGGACATTTCAGATAGTCAAAATTTGTTGAAGAGCAACCTCTTTAGAAAAACTTGTGTAAATATAATCTAAAAAGAAACTACAAATACAAAGCAAGTCCTACATAAAGCTAACAGAATATTATTTTGATTGCATATAAATATACATTTTGAGTTCATTTCCTGATCAGGAGCACCTACATTTCGTAGTTTGAATTGTCATAATAAACTCTATATGTCCGGGGAAAAAAATCAAAAAGATACAATACATAAGTTTATAACGGATTCTCTGACGTAAAGAAATCCAGCGCAGCTGCAGTCCCGTTTCTGTAGATCCTATGGACAGGGATAGGGAAACAGCTTAACGTTGTCTATGGCGATGTCTCCACGATAACCCGATCCAATACTTCCATAAATTATCAGCTATAACAAGAGAACGTCCATAAATTAACAGCTGTAATAATCAACTGTAATAAGAGAACCTCCATTAATTATCAGCTGTAATAAGAGAACCTCCATAAATTATCAGCTATTAAGTATAACTAGAGAACTTCCATCAATTATCAGCTGTAACAAGAAAATGCCCATAAATTATCAATTGTAGCAAAAACTTATCAGTTGTAACCATAGAGTAGGGATGGCAATAGAGTACGTAGTTGCTAATCAGTAAACCGCAAGACAACCCAATCGATTAACCGGTTAACCTTTCATCAAAATAAGCATTTTATTTTAAAGAAGTACTGATTACATAGTGTCTTACCTGAGTAATTGGTTTACCGGTTACAAATTGTCATCCCTAATATGATTGTGTTACTGCGACACGGGACCTCAATTTATCCTTTCCTCGCAACGCAGACGCTCTAACTACTGACGCAGACGCTCTATTGCGGGCGACCCGGGAATAAAGAAGATTTTTGAGAGAAGGAGGGCGTGGCCCTTCCCAAGAAAAAAAACTTAAATTCCCTTTAGTTAGGGATACTCTGGTTATACTTTGGTAAAATGTGACGCATGCAGTTATTCTGAAGATGAAAATGTGAAAGTTATATTAACGATGAATACGAAAAACAACGGGTAAATATCGAAAAGAAAAGCCTTTGAACAATTTCTGCAATTCTTTTTCAAACAAACACCTCTCGTTATATTTGATATTTTTTATTTTCAATTATAATAGTTATTTTCAACTATTTTAGTAAGCCAGGGTAAACAGCTTTGGATAATAGAGTGTAGTTCCGTAATGATATTCTATGCTACTGGATCACTACGGGGTAGACTTACCCTGTAAGAAATAGAAAAAATACATTTTATATTTTTAGCGATTTATTTTTTCTGGTATAGAAAAAATACCAATTATAGTAAATATAAGATGAATAAACATCTTGAAATGAAATGTTAATTTCTTAAATGAAGACGAAGAAAACGCTAAATTATAAAAACAAGCATAGTTTAAAGCACATTATTTTTATCACCTCAACAAATTCTTTAAAAAAATAAATGTTCTCTACATATTATTTAATTTACAAACGCTGGTTTTACAATAACAACGTAGCCCTCTGTGTTCATATTCTTCTATACCACTTCTTGAACTATTTCTACAAGAAATTCGTATTTCTGTTCCTATTCCCCTGTACCGTTTTCTTCTCATACGTACCGTTTCTGGACCCTTTTCTTGTTCTCAAGCCTAATTTTATTTTTATTTCTATCCCTTCTCATCGTTTAGTGTTTTGTTTTTACTTGCCTTCCCTATTTCAACATCCGTTTCTTATTTCGATCCTACATACCTTTCTTTGATCCTACTCCTGCAGGATTCACACAATGCGTCCTACTTCCACAACCGTAGGAACAACATTTCTGTACTAAAAGCAAACAAAAGAGAAATTAACCATAGGGACAAGACTTTTAAGTATAAAAAACAAACAGAAGAGGGAGATATCAATATAGGAACAACACTTCTGTACTAAAAAAGAAAGAGGGCGAAATCAACCATACGAACAACACTTCTGTACTAAAATAAAAAAAAAAGGAGGGGGGAAATTAAACATCTTTTCTAAAAAAAAAAACATCTTTTACTAAAAAAGACAAAAGAGGGAGAAATTAAACATAAGTAAAACATTTCTTTACGTAAAATAAAAGAGAAATTAACCATCGGGACAACACTTCTGTACTAAAACAAACAAAAAAGAAAAAACAACACTTCAGTACTAAAACAAAAGAGAAATTAACCATAGGAGCAACACTCTTAAGTATTGAAAACAAACAGAAGAGGGAGATATCAATATAGGAACAACACTTCTGTACTAAAAAGAATAAAAGGTATCATTAAACTTGAACATAATAATGATTTGATTAAAAAAAATAGACAATCAACAGTAGACCATTATTTGTAAACATTAATTTATCAAGGAGGTTTAACGAAAAAATTTCTCTCCTAAATAAGTCAAATCTTTCAAAATTTCTAAATACACCCTCTCTGTTGATTCTAAAGCAATCGGGTAAAGCTTTTGTTAAATTAATAAAACGAGTTCGTAGTTTGTTTAATAGAAAAATTGTTTGTACAGGCATTTAAAATTTATAACAATAAATTGCTGGTAAGACACGAAGAGTCATTCTCAGTAATGGCCTGAGTTTTTATGTAAGAGCTGCGGCAATTAGTCTAAGAATTTGGCCAAACTCTTCATGATAAAAGTCTTTGATACCCTAATCAAAATCAGGAAAAAATGTGTTGCTATGTGTTATAGTTACCATTGCAACATGCCAAAAAATTTGAAAAAAGGCATTTTAAACATGTTAAGAGACCCAATAGATAACGGAAAACAATAGGCAAGATTGCTTCTTAAAGTTGAAGGCATGATGTCTTAAATGCATGAGATACATGTTTGCTATATAGTTAAGGTCAATCATTTTCATTGTTTTTTTATGAAGCTCATTGAGTTTGAACATGTAACACCTACCATTTGTGAATGAGTATTTTTCAGCACATTTCATAAAATGTATTCCAAATGTACCTTTGATATCGGGATGTATTCTAAACAATTTCTTTACGGTATAAGTGGCAAGAAATGTCATGCTTTTGTGGGAATGGTTTCTTTGCTTTGCCTAGTTTTTATTTAGGCTTATCAAATATTTAAAATAACTAAAAGTTTCAATTTTTGCGGCTGTTACCAAGACAACCGAGACAAATAGCAACGAAATTTTATTTGATATAAGATGTTTCTGGTGTCAAGTACTAAGAATGGGTGAAGTTTCGTCAAAATCCGTGACCATGCGTGGCAACAAAGTTAAAGTGGTTACAGAGAATGGCTCTTAATATGTTTTTTTTATGTAGATATAAATTATAAACATTATCACAATAAAACGTTGATACAAAATACCACCTCCTTTACAATAGGTATTTCCCCTGAACAGCAATGAGATGCATTTACAACTATTGTATAAAAACCACCTTTTAAAATTTTTATTGCCACCTCTGCACATTGTACGTGTATCGGTATCTTTGGATAATATAAGCTCATTGACATTCGTTGTCTCCGCTACACAGTTAATTTCGTTTATAACGATTTTATACTCTTTCCTTCCGTTGTCTTCTTTACACAGTATTTTAGTTTCATAACACTACCCACCTCCAGGACATTCGTCGTCCCCTCCACACAGTATATTAGCTTCATTGCATTCACATGTGGTGATTATATCAGACTCGGGGCACGTTCCTGGCTTTACACTAACAGACGGATATATCTGTGCCAAAACCTGTAAACAGATAACAAACAAATTAACAACAAATCTTGGTACATGAAAGACATGTCAAGCTAATTCGTAGTGGAAAGTTAGCTTTAATTTTACTGTTCTTTTAATATTGGCAATGACTAAGAAAAATCCATCTAAAAGTCCTGTGTACAGAATATAATATATAAAATGTTTACATTAGTTGTATTTTCATTTAAGTCTAATGAAATTAACTTAAAAGGAATTTACTTTCATAGTGAAAACTGCTTATTTCGATACCTGTACAATCAATGATATCGTGAATTCCGACGTTATATTTATTTCCAGTTTCACTATTTCTCTGTTTTTACAATGTACAATCCGAATACATGTCTACTCCGACACGAAACTCGTCTGCCAATGTATGTCTGATAAGACAGGTGACATTGTAATACTCATGCATAGTTATACAGAGAAACCCGCTTTTAAATGACATCATAACGAGGCCAAAGTAACAAAGGCCAAAATGACTGTAAAATTTTAACTGAACCTATTTTAAGTGGAAATTTAGATGAGTCGGGGGAGAAAATTGAAAACCAGGGGAAATTCCAGCCTTGCGTCAGGGACGTTTCAAGGGAAGAGGAACTGTGTACTCAGAGGGAGTACATTAGGAGACAGTTCCTCAAGGCGGATGGAATTTATGTTCAGGGAACAGTTCAAGGGATAAAAGTAGAGTTCACAGCAGACACAGGGGCTGCAAGAACTATATTATCTGATAAAATATTTCGGAGACTCCCCAAGAATATAAGACCAGAGCTAAAGGAATCTTCAAGCCTTGTAGCGGTCAATGGAGATCCACTTAAAGTCATAGGGAAGGCTGAATTTGCAGTGCAACTAGGAAATCTAACATTTCAAAGGGAGATAATTGTTGCGGGGATAGAAGATGAATGCCTCTTAGGTATGGACATCTTGTTGGACAGTCAATTTGGGCCACTAGTTATCGACTTGAATGACAGTTTCATTTCAATGAATGGCTGGAAGATACCTTTCACAAAAGCCAGTCGAATTCAAGATGGTGCTGGAAGATTCGTGTACAAGACCTTCGACAATGGCTAGCAGACCAGCGTTGAAGTCTTCAGTAAAGAAAATTAGTTAGAATGTCGTGTAAGTATAGTCAGAATTTAGGTAAATGCATTTTGTAATTTTTTTTATTGTATATTGAAAGAAAAATTTCAATTGAAGTAATGTTAGAATTGGGAAACAATGGAGATACTGATTTTGTCAATGTACATTTTTTTAAATGTTTATTGTTGATGTAGAAATGTATTGAATGTACATAGACAAATATTGTTGTTTTCTTTATCTTAAGAATTTGGTGAGGACACCAAAGTTTTTAAGAGGGGGAAAATGTCACGATTGTGACAATGATGCAGATTGTTTTATATAGGTTCCGTGTTACATTGATTCGATACAATGATATGTAGATCGCATAAATGATTACATTTCTTATTATGACTCCATGTACTTACATAATTATCTAGAAGAATATGATCTTATGATTTTAATTTTATCATCCTGGATGAATATCGATATAGTAATACACTAGATTTGTTGTAATTATCGTTTCAAACATTGCAACTTAATTTATAGAAACCGCCATTATGATGATTGTTTTGTGGAATATCACGCCCGATTCTAATTGTAATTTCTCTGTACTAAGCATTTTTATCGAAATATGATACTTACGGGATATTGTCATATTGTATAAATGCTTTACATGTATATGAATGTCTTATCTTCAGGAGACAAAAACTTCAGTCGCCATTTCCACGGAATGGACGGAGCCTGCCTTGTCTTGGGAAAAACACACAAACACGAATTGAACTTACTTTCTTCAGTTCATGAAAAAGAAAGTGATACTGCCTTGCGATATGATTAGATAATTGCTCTTTTGGATCTAGCTAAAACACCAAAGGCTTGAAAAACCTAGCAATACATTAATTACCAAGACAGGAAAAAGGCCATACATATAAAAACTTAAACAAATGTCATAATTATGTTCCCCAAACGAATTTGGGGAACATATTGTTTTTACTCTGTTTCTTATTAAGGTCTTCCGTTTCCAACGGAAGACCTTATTGTTTTCGTTTGGTTTCTTTTTCCCTATTATTATTATTTTTTTCTTACCGATTTTTGTGCACGCGAGTTCTCAGAAACGGCTCAGTCGATTTTATTGAAACCTTCAGATCTAATAGATATTGATCTGAACCTTATTGGAAATTTTTTATATTGATGACGTCACTTCCGGTCGTGAGATATGGACGATTTTCTGATTTTCAGAGGGTCGGCTTGTCCTGGAAACTCCTCCAAAACGACATAAGATATCGACTTAACATTTTCTGTGAATATAGAAGGAGGTTTGGCGAGTTGTAATTGGGTCTCCAAATCTTTCTATCGCAAAAGGCGCCGGCGCTCGGTGAGCCCGAAAAAATGTCTCAGAAATATCTCACAATTTTTGACACATTTTGTTTCATATCTTCACACCTGTTCATAATTTGTTAAAGCATATTGAAGAAAAAATGTGCAACATCACAAGACCTTTCATTTGATATTAAGAAAATGGGGCCGACCCCTCAAATTAGGGGCTCAGAGGGGCCAAAAGGCTTTTATCTATAACTCTCTAATGATAAATATTTTGTTAAACATTACTGAAGCAAAAGTATTTATCTTAACGATTTGCAACAAACTATGATACAATTTTGATCATATGTTACGTAATTAGGGGTCACAAGGGTTCAGAATGCTAAATCTTTGATGTTTTATATGTCGAAAAGGGCGAATATTTTGATAAGCAATATTGAACAAAAGATGACCAAAATAATGTTTTAAACAATATGCATACTTCAAATTTTTGTAAAACGGCCCCATTACGGACTTGGAGGTGTAGCCGTTGAATATTTCCATTCAGCATATCTCCACAACGAAAAGAAATCTCTGAATAGATGTTGAACAAAAAGTCTTTGATTTCACAAGACTTTTCATTTACAATCAAGAAAGAGGGACTGATTCCTCAAATTAGGGGCCAAGAGGGGCCAAAAGTATTTCATCTTTAGCTCATGAATGATAAATATTTTGTAATACATTACTGAAGCAAAGATATTCATCTTAATGCTTTGCAACAACGTTTTTTTAGAATTTTGAATACATGTTGCTGTTGCGTAATAAGGGGTCGCAAGGGGCCAATATTCTATATTTTGGATGCTTTACATCTCAAAAAGGAGGAATATTTTAATTATAAGCCATATTGAACTAAAGATGCTCAAAATATTGAAATATAAATCAGAAAAATGGTGGAAAATTGAATTTCATTACCTAATTACGAATATCTCAATCAAAATCACACCTCATCTTATCGATAAATTTAACGGAAGACCTACTCGTTGCTCGCAACGAGATCTCATCTAGTTATTATTATTTTTCTTATTGGGAAAATTTTGTCCGCGAATGATCTTGTAAAGTACACATCCGATTAAGGGGAAACCTTCTTTATGATAAGTAGACATGTTATGTAGATATGCGGAACGAAGGTCATTTTTCGCGCACGTGCTTGCAAGAGCGAGCACGTGCAACACGTGAAATGATCAATATTCTTGAAATTGCCGTAACTTTTACATTTTTTTCGTCATATAAAAAAATAAATTCACGAATTGTTCTGATTAAATATCAACAGTTAACACTTTTTAAAAAAGAATTTCTTTCTGTTTCTGAAATAGAATTTCTAGAAGATAAAAAAACCAAATATAATTATCAAATAAATATGTATTTTTGATACGACTAACCGGTTAATCGGTCGGAACGTCTAGCGATTAACCGATTGGCAATTCTGTAATCGATTGCCATCCCTAAAAATTACATTCACGAAAATTTAAAGTCCAGGAAAATAAATGTACCGTCAATTTTAAAGAATTTCCAGAGGAGGAAAACACAGGATTCGTCCGGCGATTATTTAGAGACATGTTACAAACCAATATTTGGATTCTCAGATTTTGTACGAGTTTACGCAATGTAAACTTTTAAACGAAGACCTCATTTTAGATAAAATAGAAGCCGTTCAACAATCCAAAAAGGAGTTCAAACTGGGTAACGGCTCCCTGGGATTCGATCTGTTTCATGTCAAGTATCCTGAGGGGCCAAGTGAATAAAGAAACTTTTAATTTTAAAGAATTTCCAGAGGAGGAAACCACAGGATTCGTTCGGCGATTATTTAGAGACATGTTACAAACCTTCAAACCGGTCACGGTAGCCTAGTGGTAGAGCGTTCGCTTCGTGATCGGGAGGCCCGGGTTCGATTCTCGATCGTGGCGCCGTGTCATACCTAAGACGTAAACAAATGGAATTTCATTAGATATTTTGTAAAGAAATTTCCATATGTAGCCTTAACTCACATGCGTAGAGTATACCCAACATATAGATAATTGGAAGTAGAAATACATGCCAACTTTTGATAATTTTCTTTGGGGAGATAGCGCGTAACGATATTTTTTTAAAGTTTTGAATTCGCGGCATTTTGTCGTGAAACTAAGATCTCATCATTTTTCAATCTTATTCATAGTTGACATATGTTTATCTATAATATTTACCTCTTCAAGTGTTGCTTCACTATCAAATTCAACAAACCAGAAGTCTCTGTCGAGACTGAAGCTCTACTGGTTTGAACTTATAGCAAAGGAAGAGAAAAGTACTTAAGCAGATGAGATTTGAAACTAAATAGAATAATGATCGTTGATAATGTCTCTTTATGTTCTTAGTGTATTCTACTTGTGTGCCAAGTTATACTGAAATCAGACCAAAACTATAGGAGGAGTAGCTTTTTGAAACAATTTTACGGACATATCTATTTTTTTAGTAACCACAGCAACACCGTTCATCAAAATTAAAATTCGATACATAGAATTATGTACCTTAGTGTATTCCACTTATGTGCCAAGTTATTTTGAAATCAGACCAAAACTGTAGGAGGAGTAGCATTTTGAAACAATTTTACAGATATTTCTATTTTTAGTAACCACGGCAACACCGTTCATCAAAATCAAAAACCGATAAACAGAATTATGTATCTTAGTGTATTCTACTTGTGTGCCAAGTGATAATGAAATCAAATAAAAACTGTAGGAGGAGTAGCATTTTGAAAAAAAATTCACAGAAATTTCTATTTTTAGTAACCACGGCAACACCGTTCATCAAAATCAAAAACCGATACACAGAATTATGTATCTTAGTGTATTCTACTTGTTTGCCAAGTAATATCGAAATCAGACCAAAACTGTAGGAGGAGTAGCGTTTTGAAAAAATTTCACAGAAATTTCTACTTTTAGTAACCACAGCAACACCGTTCATCGAAATCAAAAACCGATACACAGAATTATGTATCTGAGTGTAGTCTACTTGTGTGCCAAGTTATATTGAAATTAGACCAAAACTGTAGGAGGAGTAGCATTTTGAAAAATTGTTTACAGACAGACGGAGAGACAGACGGACGGACGCCGGACGCATTACTATCGCATAAGCTCTTCTGGTCTCTGACCAGTAGAGCTAAAAACTCAATTTTTAAAATAAAAAACACTACTAATTAAATATAGAGATCAACATAACCAATCCCTGCCATATTTACTTTAAATATGGACGAAACATGGACGAAAATTACATGAATGAAAAGGACACAATAAAATATTATTTACAAAAAACTATAGAAAGTTATGTACTCAGCTATTGTTGATAAATTGGACATTTTTGTAAATCTACTTAAGCACGTTATGACACATGCATCAAAGGAATTAAGATGAGGATGGAATGTCTTCTTTAATCTTGTAACCAACACAGACCTTTTTTGCTGTTTTGAAGATGTCCTTTTAAGTTTTATGGGTATGGCATTTTTGAGTATTGTTCACTTTCAGTAGACTAGTGCACACAGTGTTGAATTGTCAAGGTTAGCCCTAGTGTCTGTTTGAATCGTCTCACAATCAGCATTGGAATTGTCATCAGTGGAACCTGTGCGTGTTGGTGATCTTGTTCTTCAAAGCAAGTACTTTGCCCCAGTATTCATCGGTCCTGGTATTCTCTGAGAAACTTGGAAGTTCATCCTTCAAGTAGCCAATTCTTGACTCATCTGCCTAAAACATGGTGATAAAATTATTCAGGGGTCAAAGGATGAAGCCGAGGAAGTTGAAGTACAGGTGCATTTCATGGTTGCCGAGATACGAGGCACAACGCTTCACTCGTCCTGGCTTCTCATCTTCATGAAATAACTTTGGCCAGTGGTACAGCAGACGTTCGACACATTTCTCCACGCGGAGCCATCTAGTGCTGTAGTGCTTTAAAATTCCAATGGGCTCTGTGTCAGTAAAATTCAGGAACTCCTTGTATCGCTCCTTTCTGATAGAACTGTGATAAAAATGGAAGTAGACTTCTACCAGCAAGTCTTCAACAGGGAAGGCTAGGGCCTTTACAGAACACTTAACTTCACACCACTTAACACCATCAGCTTCACACAGGTTACCTAAGTGGCACGCACATCCAAGGTCCAACGCTGCTGGGGCCTTTCCTTTGATTCTAGTGACCACTGAATTGTTCCTGCCAGTTATAACACTGCAATTGTCTGATATAACGGAGATCAGGTTGGACCACGGAATGTTGTCAATAAACACCTGCTGCAGGTGGTCAAATATGTGTGATGCAGTGCCAATGTTGCAGACAGGCATAACAAGGAAGCTTGTTTTGGACCTGTCAGTTAAGATCCTCACAAGGATGACCAAGGACTTGTCACATTTTCTGTCATTACTCATCTTTTTCTAGCGAGAAGGGGTTGAACTGCAACTGTTCGACAACTTCCTGATGCAATTAGCCGAAATAAAAGATTCTAAAGCCCTATTTACACGGTCCTACTTGTAAGATGTGATTTCAGATGTGATTACACGTCTGACTTCAGTGTTTCATTTACACAGTATGATTTGTCAGACATGAAGTTCATTAATATTTCCCTCCAAAATTTTTTGTTTGCATTTCACAATGAAGAATGGCGATAATTTAATAGCCATTTGTGTTTTAATACATCTACTTCTTCTTGATATAGTTCTACTAATCTTTCAGTTTTTCTGTAGTCAATTTCAGTTCTCTCTTCTGTCCACCCAATAGAAAATGTCCTCCCAAGATTTCCCCCAAATTTTTATTGCAATAAATAAGATTAATAGGTATTAAATTATCTCAGAAGAAGTTCGGGAAAAATTCACATGTTAGTTCTTCTTTATCTAGATCAACCTCTCTGACCTTTTCAATGATTGGTTAAAACCATCTAACTTGCCAGATTGAATAGAGCATGTCTCTATTCCATCTGACTTCATATCTGTCTTATGAATTTCCTATTTACACGGTATGATTTGTAAGATGTGGCAACTCATATCTTACAAACCAGATCGTGTAAATAGGGCTTAAATCTTCAACAGTAGAAATTTACACAGACGGCTCAAAGGATAAAGGCAAGGTTGCGGCCGCTGTAATTATCAATAATTTTTTTTTCTGTAGGTCTTCCAAACGAAGCAACAATTTTTACGACTGAAGCTAAAGCTATACAACTTGCTTTTGAATATATTAATAATAATAGTGAGGGACAATTGGCCTCTATTGCGATGTCAATTGGATGTGAAGGAGAAAACAAAAAGAAAGAATGATTTCTGGTGCCATCACCATTGGTTTTAAAACCAAAACAAACGTTGCTCTTTCCATGCTGAGGTGGTTCTACCCAGCCCATTGAGCACTTGCTTTGCAGTGAAGGGCGCTCATGTTGTTGCCGTGAACTGTTGTTTGTCTAACTGTCATTATTTGATTTTATTATGTTTTTTTTATTTACTTCATAAAATATTCTTTATAATTTTTTACTTCTTAGAATATATTTGATGTGGGGGGGTTGGGGGTTGGGGGGGTAGGGAATTTGAGTGTGGGTGTGTGTGTGTTAGAGGGGGATGGCGTGTCTTTATCATAAAACATATGAAATGTAACGATACAATAAATCATAAATTTATTTACTGCAGTCATTCTCTCCACGTTCCTGCATGCTCTGATCCATCCTTGGTCATCTGGTAGACCAGAAAGAAGCAGCCATTTCACCTTCCTGTTGAATCTTTCCAGCACACAATCCCCGCCTTCTCCTTTACAGTCGTTCCCTGAAACACTCGTAGTTTTTTCAGGAAATTCAGCAATGTCGGTGGACATTTAGTCCGCAGTAATGAAATCCTGAAAAAAAAACATTTCCATGTTAAATGGCTGCCCAGTCCATTCAAGAGGGGCACAAAACGTGCTTTAGCAACGTTTATTGCCTCAGTTATTTCTACGAACCCCTGTTCTAATCATATTGACTGAAAAGCAGTAGGTAAATACCGCCTCTGATAAGAATTTCTGCATCTCAGGACCTTGGGGTATCCATTGAAAATGCCCTTCGGCTGTTTGACACTCCTGCTGGAGAGAAGCATGTTCGAGATATGGCTGGAGCAATTCAATGGACATGCTGTACATGCAAATATGTATGATCTGTCAGCTTTTGTGGTGATCTATAGAATAAAAAATCTAACTATAAGTAAATTGGAATAAAATTAATATTGAAAAAATTACTTAAATAATTATAAACAAAAAAAAGAAAATCCAGGGGAGGGGGGGTTATGATTTAAGAAGACAAAAGTAGAGGAAAAAAACTTTTTTTTAAAGAAAGCAAAGCAAATAGCAGGAGAATATAGCGACACAAGGTCTTTAAATGTACTAGAAGTAATTAATGCTTTATATACCTTTACGGGATACAACTAAATAATCCCAGTATGATGATGCCTTGGCAAATGAATATTTTTGATTTTCATGAGTTTTAATATAATTTGATGCCCAGCTAAATGAAATATGATGTCCTACTTCTTTAAGATTAAATTTGGCAGTGGAAGTTTTAGAGGTATGTACTCTGAGATGTGGTGTATGAAAATTCACCTGCAAAGATATGTCTTTTATGGGCGTTTTAGTTAGTTTATGAATTAAAGTAAAAAAGAAATATTGGTTTGACAGAAAGTTTTGAAAGTACGGACCTACCTTAATAAAAAGAAAATTGCTTTCTCTGACATCACTGGAGCAGGTAGTTACTGGAAACTTTATCTTTAATCTTAATTTAATAATTAATTTGCAAATCAACTTCCAATAAAAAAATCTTAAGTATGTACACTTGAAAGAGGGCAGGACCCTTCATTTAAATAAACTTCAGTTCCCTTTACCCACGGGTGTTTTTTGGCAAGCTAGTGGTTTTGGAGAAGTCAAAATATGACAAGTGTCATACAGACTAGTGGACAGAAGAAAAGCAAAATGTGATCAGAGAAGCTTTATAAAACTTTCAGCTCAGGTGTGCTAAGACCTTGCTTCACATGTAGGCAAATAAATTGCAGTTCAAAATATGTTGGACCTTCGGCCTGCTCTTCAAAGTGTTTGATTTAATTTTCTTTAATATTACCAACTTCTATAAAGATGCAACCATTTTCCTCTTAATCAAAACTTCTCCCTCTGGATGAGGCGGAGCTCAGATGTATCTTCTGCAAAAATTGAAAATTATTAATACGTCTCGGTACAGAAACGTTATAAAAATAAAGACAAATAATATTATAACAAGCTTAGATCAAAGCAGATTAAATCAATTCACAAATTTCAAGCGCCAAATATTTCAAATCTAGTCAAATACAACTCTTCCCGCTCTTAAATCCCCCTTTAAAATGTCATTTTGAGTGAAATAACTCAAAAGACAGATTTTAAATAACTTTAACAAACCTAGATTATCCTCACATAGAAAAATCGTTTTGGAAGATACTATTATGTATAGGAGGAATAGAAGTCAATCCAGGACCTAAACATTATGAAACAAAAATCAACAATGAAGAGAATGACTTACACTTTAAATGTTTTAAACAAAAAGGAATGCATTTTATTAGGTCACCTGAGTAAACTCAGGTGACCTATTGCTATCTGTTTTCGTCCGTCGTCGTTCGTCGTGCGTTAACATTTGAACATTTTCAGCTTTTTCTCTGCAACCACTGAACCAATTTCAACCAAATTTGGTACAAAGCATCTATGGGTGAAGGGGAACAAAAATTGTGAATTTCATGATCCCTGCCCCCCTGGGGCCTAAGGGGTGGGGCCAAAACCACTCAAATGAGTGCAATCTTTAAAAATCTTCTTCTTTACTCCTGGACATCAAGCAGTCAAACTGTTTGCATGATTGTAATCAGCAATGAGTCCTCTACCAAAATTGTGAAATTCATGGCCCCAGGGTCAGGGGTTCTAGTGCTAGGGCGGGGCTAAATAAGTAGGTAGTGAAAATGCATTATTTCTTTGAAAATCTTCTTCTCTGCTCCTGGGTATTAAATAAACCAACTAAGTACATAGTTATGATGAGCAAGAGTGCCTCTACCAAAATTGTGAGTTTTATGGCCCCAGGGTCAGGGGTTCTGGTGTTAGGGCGTAATGTATATGTAAAAATAATGTCTACTCTTTGTTTTAATAATAATTGTATTCATATAAGATGCATGCTTTTCAGTTTTCTAAATGCCTAAATAATGAAAAAAGAATTTTAAAAAATACAATTTTAAAAAATTATACAAAAAAATTAACTTACATGGATGTCAACTGTGCCTCAGCCATTCTTATCTCTAAATCAGAAAGAGAATTCTGGATTGATGAATGAAAAATCTTCAACCTTATATATGATAAGATATACAACGCCTTGAATTCATCATTAGCTGACTACAAGTTTTTTTTTCTTGACCTTAGAGGAAGCGTCTTTTAAAATGCTGAGAAAACATTATTTAAAAGAGATCTATATTCTATATTTTACTCCCTTAACCTTGTACCTATATGTGAAAAATGTGTGTCACTGAACAATAGTTATCATGTTTGAATTACAAATGAATCTTTTGTTCTGTCGAACTGATGCTGAGGAAAGCACATTATTGTATGACTTTAGAAGTTTGTTCTTAATTTGTGTCACTGAAAACAATGGTCGTCAAATACAACATATATTTTGTGCACCCTATAGATTTTGTGAAAACATTATTTACAAGAAAGGTCTATTTTGTTTTTGATCTTTGTGGTTATTATGAGTAAAAAAAAAAGTGTGCACATTTCATGACCTCTTTTGAAGATTATAGAATTATTATTGCATTCATTTATGTGCTGCGTAAATTTATAATATTCTAAAAATTCGTTCATTTTTTTTTCTTCTGAAACATTTTCCATTCACACATAAAAAATAAAGTTTCATGACGTCCAAAAGTGTCAATAAAAAAAAAATGAAACTGTCCGGAAAAAGAGAGACTAAACTTGGATAAGATCACATTAAGACAGTTAAGAGAAATAGTTCTGGCATATTTTCCGGGTGGATATAGATTCTGAGAAAGCATCACTGTGGTTATATTGCGATGATGTGAAGTCACCGTAAATAGATGTACACAGTCTTGAGATTGTGCAACCTTTAACATGAGATCATCTAAAACGATGATAGTATGACGCACATCTTCTGTGTACTTCTCTATATCTTCCTTTGTGGGTAAACCCTGATGTAATACAAGAGTTGGTATATACTTTTCCATTTCGTGGAACATATCTTGATGCTCGGAAAAAGCATATATTATTTTATCCACTGGCATTGTAAACATCTCATTAGCTTTTTCTAGCAAATGTTTTGTAAAGTAGGTTTTTCCGCTCTGGGTACTTCCACATATTAAAATAGTAGTTGGTGCAGAAAAAGGAAGTAAGGACTTTGTTTTCCACCACTCGGTGTCGTTGGCTTCCATGTTATGTCTTCGTCAACCTCTGAGATTGTGATTTTTTTAAGCATGAAAACACCATATTTATAGGATAAAAAACACCCTTTTTTCAATTTGATTGATTTTATTTTAAAAAATATTGACATACAAAGTTCTGTATAAAATGATCATTGGATTGATAATCACGAGAAAATAAAGTGTATAACTGTATCAGTGATTTTCTAAAACACAATCGTACAATTAAAAACATTAATACATAATTTCCACACAGGTTAGAGTTTTTGGATTGAAGTCTTATATTTCTCATATCACAATTTTTACTATTGTTTGCAATAAAATCTCTCATATAGTGGTTGTATGCAGACAATGGCTTCCCGAGACTGTCGAAAAATTCTGATTGATATGGACTGTGTATGATAATGGCTAACCAATGTTCACCAGAAAATGGAAGCGGTTGATTGTTTACTATGAACGCACTAGGATAATGTTGAATATGTTTTGGTAGGGTATTACTGGCATAAACTCCTTTTACGACTCTCCGTAGATAAGGATCCATTTCAACTAGATCGTTGAGCTGTTTAGAATTCATGGTTGAATGTAGTTAATGTCACGTGATCTGTCTATTTCTAACAAAGAGGAGAAGGTGGCAAACACCAGTACGTTGGCAGCTTTGGTTGTTGCTTGTTTGAATTTCAATTCCAGTCTGGTGTTACCCCTACGGATCAGGTTAAGATATTCCTCCCCAAATCCACACGGATCTATGGTAAACACAAAGAGGGAATATCCATTACCAAAATTACTTCTGGTTATGATGAGACCTTCATCTCGGTTCCATTTTCCACAAGCTTCAAACAGTCGTGTATAGGCTGTGGAAATATGTCCTGCCGTGAAATCCTTCTGTAGGGGTCTTCCTGGAACACTTTCTCCATTGATGTATACTCCCACATCAGTGAGGTCGAAATTTTCAAAGTTGAAAGGATTTTTGGTGTAATCTCCATTAACGGCTTTTTGGTCAACCAAGGCCACAACAAGACGATCCGGTATTGCTTGTGGGAAAATGTTATCCCAATAAAATTCGGTAGAGCCTTTTGGGATAGTGTTCATCTTTAATTCATTCCTAGTGATGGGGTATTTGACAGGGGTCGTTTCTATTTGTTTGCTATGATTTAGTAGAACACCCGGATCTACGCGGACTTTAGCTACTTTGTAGACAACATCCTGTAATTCCAACTTGTAGGCTGGGGAAGCGGCAGCTGACATGATTACGAAGGGTGCACTGGATCTAAACAGTTTGATGTAAATATCAACCCCATTTATTAAGTATTTGTCTATGTCAAATATGTCTTCCATTAAATTTCCTTCTAATTCAAAGGTTTAACTCTTTTGTGTGTACCCGTAACGCAGGACTAATCCAGCGTTCCCACCGTTGTAAGCGTTAGCGTCACCTAAGCTGCCTTCATCCTTGAAAAAAAGCTCCGATTGTTTTTGTGAGGATAGCTCGTCTCTACCGCTGAACAATATTGTTTTCAAATAACTTTTCCAGGGGTAGTTGTTCGTATTGAAAGATACTAGCTTGTTGTTTAGATAAACATCCATCTGAGAAAACATACTTTGAAGTGGTAGATTGATGATACCAGTTTTTTCGTTGGCTGTCAAGGAGGTACCGTCCGCTTTTAAAATCCGGGCTTTGATATATAATCTACTTCGTTTTAAATCAATATATTCCGCTCCAGCCCCAGAAATTACCATCTCAATGGGACTGTCCGCACTGAGGCTGGAAATGGGTCTTGCTTCCGTGAAATATACTTTTTCGACTGCTACTTGATTGGTAGGAGAGGCAAATAATGAAAGTTCCATTGGTTGAGCAATATCTCTATCGTCCCTGCTTAAAAATGCCATTTGTATTCGTTGAATATGTTCCTGTAATTATCTCTTGTAAGTACTTTTGTCTGTGTAGGTCTTGGTTTTTTCAGGGTTTGTTTCTGTTTGAAATATTTTTTCTTCTTGACTAGTGTAGATATGTTTTGTTTTTTCCTTCGTTGACTGGTGGTTTTATTCTTTTTCTTGGATGATGTTAACCGTTTCAGTTCTTTTAAAGGACTGACAGATGGTTGCTTATGCAGGCTTTTTATACCCCTTTTTAAGTTGACATGGGGAATTCCCTTTTCAACATCGTTGGTATGTTCTACGTGCGCACGTTCTTCTACAGCTTCCTTGGGTGTTACTTGTGTGACAATTTGTTGAGTTGTGAGTGTGGCCTTATAGGGATGATATATGATTTCCGTTTTTTCATACCCCTACCTATTTGCTTGGGTTTATATTTATAGGGATTAAATTTTTTTCAGCCATGTTTTTGTAAAATGCTTCCCATATTTTAGGATCCCTCACATACGTTTGACTGTTCATCATAAAATGTAAGGAATTTTTTTGAAGTGTAGTGATATGTTCACCGCTCCGTTTAGAAATGAAACTAATTTACCGTCTCTGTCCGTTATATATGATTATGATATCTGCTGTATTTGAGCTATTTTTACCGGAACATAATATGGTAATGTAAAAATCATATGACCGGTTGTTTTTTGTTCTAAATAAATCCTCCTTAATAGAGGCATTTCTTTACTTCCGACAATCGTTTCCTCACAAATATTACAGCATACAAAGATTTCGTTTATTTTCGATGTTGTAAGCCAGCTTTCCGCTTTGAATTCGGTTAGAGCAACTGTCCAGTACCCATCAAATTGAATTTGTTTATTCAATTGGATTGTAAAATTGTTGGGGTTGTTTTGAAAATATTCAGAGCTGTCCTCAGACGATAATAACATACGAATGCTCATCGTGAAAATGAATATGATTCGTTGTTGATGAAGTATTTATTTGATTTTTTCGAGGGAACTTTCAGAAATCCACGAGTTTAATTTATTAGGCCATCCTTCCCATTTTACATACACTTCCTTAGTGCGACTTCTCCGTCGTTTTTTCAATACTTTCTCGACCCTGTATAAAATATCATCTGGCTTGACTACCTTCTGAAGTTCTGATTGATAAAATGTACCATCAATTAAGTCGTCTGTTAAATCTTTTAATTTATAGACAGGAATTCCATCTCTCAGGTAGCGTTGACCGACTTTAAAATATTCCTCGGTCCATTTTTGTTTATAATCTCTTTTAAAGGGGTGTTTAATCTCTGTTATACGTACATTATCTCCTATTTTTAGATTGTTTGGACTTGTGGTTTTCTTTTTTACATTTTTTAGGAAAGGTTTCTGCAAGGTAGATTTCTTGTCCTTGGGTTTCTTCTTTTTCGTTAGGTAACTCGTGTATCTGACTTCTCCAGCGTTGTTCTTATTAACAGATGCAGGTGAATACCCCCCTAACATCCTGTGTGGTCTGTTATTGTAGGTTTTTACTAAGTCTTGTAAAATATTCGTATACTTATAAGTTCTATTTTTTAAAAAATAACGATACATCATATTCTTCATGGTGCGTATGACTCTTTCCGCATAGTTGGCCTTGGTTTCGTTCTGTGTGTACAAAATATTTACATTTTCTTTTTTCAAAAATGCCTTAAGCCAATGGTTTTTAAACTCACTACCCTTATCTGTTCGCATGGTGTGTGGTTTTCTCCCCTTTTTAAAGATTATATTCAATCCGTTGATAATATTTTGATGTTGTTTATTTTTTAACGGTACTATAAACAAATACCGACTAAATATATCGATTAAAACCAACAAAAATTTAAAACCACCATTGTGACTGGAAATGTTGCTAACATCGGCTAGGTCTCCATCCCACATGGAGTCGATCGTGTTAACTACAACCCTTGAACGTGGAAATGTTAGGCGGGTGGGTTTAAGTAGACTATAGGCGTCCTCATTGTTTAGAAATTGCTTAATTTTTGCTCTACCGATTTTGTATTTTCCATCTTCTTTGACTGCTTGATATAACTTTTCAGGACCTGATAATGCTCCTTGATTACCAGGGGTATAATACAGTTGTCGTAAATAACCCGTGTAGTTTGACATTCTGACAATAAATGATTATGTACCCTCTACGAGAGATATATAAGGGAAAAACAAGAAAGAAATGTTTTTTATGTCTTATAATTATTTTCATAAAAATTCATGCTCTTTAATTAATGTGAAATAAAGTATATACAACTCATTTTACATGTAGCATAGCTTGTGTTTATAGATAAACAAGGTTGATGATTATAAAAGAAATTCATATGATAAAAGTATAGTGTTTTTTTTTATTAACAATCCATATTGACAACCAGTGAGTTTTGGGATTCACTTTGCTCAGTTTTCATAGGCTCTTCTACACGGGCTTCATACCCAAAAGGGGAGCATTCTGGGCAACTTAGTACCCCCAACTGATTTTGATGGGATTCGTTGAACATACATATTTGAGCGTCATTCAGTTCAGGAACACTCTCTCGTAATTCACAGACTGCCGATTTAAGTCTATCAAATTTATCTCTGGTTAAATTGATTCCTTTCTTTGTCGGAATTGGTCCATTTGCATCATCTGGTTTCCAGAAGTGTCTAATGTCCACTGTTGGGAAATCGGGGGATAGGGAAACGTAGACACCACCACCAATGCGCCACTTCATCTCCTCTTCCTGACTCCGATGGCTCTGTAGATATTCTTCTATTTCATCCAGGAGACATTCAAATTTCAACCAACGGGGTAGGGGGAAATATACCCCTTTCTTTGTTGGAAAGTGAAGACCATTGGATTCAGAAAAGTGACGGATGTGTATCATGATTTCCCCTTGGTAAGGCGCGGCTGTGAGATATAGTTTAGTAGGGTTGTCTATATTGATCCTACATCGGGGCTCTGTAACTGCGGACTTTGAAGATGTGAGTTACTTGATTCAACGTTTTTCTGTCTTTTTTCGGCGGTGTTGACAAGAAAAGACCTTGCCAAGGATAACTTTTTTCGTATTCAGAGGGCTCACTCTCTTCCTTAATCAAGAGTTTGGCCACGTCATTTTGACCAGCTTTTAAAAGTGCCCTCTTAAGTCCATGGAAAGCTTTTGGCCCTTTTTTCAAAATGATGCTGAGTAGTTTTCGGTTACGACTGTAGGTAGTTTTCTCAAACTGTATCTGTTGGTGCATTTCGTCTGTTATAACGTGGTCTTTCATGAGGTATCCAGCTACAGGAATGGCCTTCATTTCCTTCACCAGTGTGGAGTAATTGGATTAGATGAGGTTTTGCTGGTATTGTTCCATGTCTTGTTTCGATTCGTCTATAGCTTGACAAAAAGATTTGTGAGTGTGATCACATCTCTACCCGTATTTATACAGGGAAGAAGGGGTTCCGAGATTAAAAAAAAAATGTAATTAAAACACGTGACATTGATGATCATATTGTGACTGTGACTAACACTTTGTCGAGTTGATACAGTGAAAATGTGATTATGTTGAACACGTTGTGACTGTGATTAACACGTGTATAGTTAAAAAAAGGTTGATGTATTAGAAAACACGTGTTTATGTTGATCACGTTATGATTTCACGTGTGTATACACTCAAAGATAAAAGTTTGGTGTGTTTAAAATACGTGACTATGTTGATCACGTTGTGACTGTGACTCATACATGCATAGTCTCAATAAGGTTGATGTTTTAAAACACGTGAGTGTTGATAACGTTGTGAGAGTTAGGTTCAAAGGTTGATGACTGTTCTAGATAATTTTCATCCAGGTGCAAGTATGTCAGGTTTCCTAACTTTTTTTTTTATTTTTCATAGTTTGTTAAAAAATAAATACACAGATAAGCTTGGTTTAACACAAGGTCATGTCAGATCTGGTTGTCCTTTTAAATTCCTTTCTACAGATAAGATAATTTTCACCCCAGGTGCAAGAACGTGTGTCTTTTAAATTTCTTTCTGTATAGATAACATCTTCCGTAACACGGGTTGAAGTAGTTTTTCGATGTTTTCAATTTTCCGTTTAAAGTGCGCCCTATCTATAGCATACGTCATCCAAATACCACTTCGTTCTTCATATGGAATATAGAAAATCTGTATATTATCATTGAATCGTATTTTCTTCTTTTGTCTATTAGGCATGGTTATATGACTGGGGGTTTAGAACGTAATTTATATTTTGCAGGCATAACCTTTCGTTTTAAAATGTACTCGTCACTCCCCCAGCTGTCTGCAATGTCGTATCCTCTTTGAGTATTTTCTTTAAAGTTATTAATGCAATCTTTTTTCTTATCAAACCAGTCACTTTCGTGTAATGTCCATTTTTTGCTTTCTTTTTTAAGCGCACTCCAGGCTAAAATTTCCCACTTGTATTGTGTTTGTGGATATTCCATTCTTGTTTTTTAAAAATGGTGTAAAAATTATAAGTTTATATATGTTTTATCAGGGGGATGTTAAGACTGGCCATTAGTGACTGTGACCTTTATATTGACCTGTAAGGTTATTGAATGTGGTGTGTCGTTAGTGACTGTGCCCTCTTTATTGACCTATGACGTCAGTGACTATGACCTCTACATTGACCTGGGTGTGACCTCTGACGTCATTGACTGTAAAGTTGACCCGGGTGTGACCTCTGACGTCATTGACTGTAAAGTGACTGTCCAGTACCGTATTACTACTAGCAAATGTGTTTCAATCGCTCACGTTTTGACATTTGCCTTTTTGTCATTTTATACATGTACAGACAAAAGTTAAGAGCATAAAGTGTGCACTGTCATTGTAAAATGTTTATGTACAGAAAAAAGTTAAGAACACGAAGTGTTCACTGTCATTGCAAAATGTACATGTCAATGTACATTTTAGAAGTACAAATTTTAAAAGCAGTCGGAATTTGTACAGGCTGATATCGGCCATCGTAATAAAGTCATTGTAATGCGCTTTTAAACGTTACTGGTTGTTATAGGAAATGCCTTTCCTACTGCCACATCCCTAAGATATGGGAATACGAGCATAAAGTGTGCACTGTCATTGTAAAATGTTTATGTACAGAAAAAAGTTAAGAACACGAAGTGTTCACTATCATTGCAAAATGTACAAAAGATAGCAACATCCAGGATAGATGTTGGGATAAAAAACTATTCAATTATCACAACATGAAAAACATATTACATTTAATCAGTCTTGTTCGTCAGCAAGATTGTCAATCTTAAATTTATGTACTCATTTACTTTGATATAAAGAAAATTCAAAAATGTGAATAATCTACTATAGAAAAAATACTGCAAACAAGTCACAAATCTAAATGTTTTTTTCTAATTCTGAGAGAAAAGTATTTTTACAATTTTTTTTTCATTTCTCTTGTTCTCGATCTTGTTACAATCCCATGCCTTGGAGTAGAAGGATAGGTATTCAGCTCAATATCCTCAGTCTGAGTGTTAGGTGCATTAAGTTCGATAGGTAAAAACTCGTTCAAAACCGATGCAGCCGGTGCTGTATCTGGCACTAATGTGTCGAACACAGTGTCCACTGAGGAGGTTGATGATGTTGAAAAAAGAGATGGTGTATGAGGAACTAGTGATGGTGAAGGAGAACTGGAAAGGTAACATGAGACTGTGGATGGTGATGGTGTAAAAAGAGGATTGTGATGTGCATCTGATAATGGAAGCAGGGGTTGACGTACACGGGCAGCACACTTTCGTTTACGAATGATAATGATAATGATGATCAACAGGAAGATGTGAGGTGTAACATTGACTAAAAAAAAAAATAATGATTAGTTTCTCTCATTTTTTTGGAGGTCTTACGATATATGTCCAATATTTATGTAGTCATGTTCTGAACACAATTCACTGAAAACTTGAATCAAAATCTAAATTCTCCAATGATTTCTCATAGACACTATTTTCTATTCCTTCTTCTTAGCAAAAAAATTATCAAAAGAACTAAATGGGCAATATAAATGACAAATATTTTTTCAAAACTTTGTTTGGAAAATGAATTTTTATTAATTGTACCTAGAATGAGGGTAGTTATATCCATCTCAGTGGGAATGCTCGATGTGGCAACTGGATCTGTTACAAACATCTCAGTGGGGATGCTAGATGTGGCAACGGAGTCTGTAACAGACAACTCAGGGGGGATGCTGGATGTGGCGACTGGATCTGTAACAGACATCTCAGTGGGGATGTTAGATGTGGCGACGGAGCCTGTAACAGACATCTCAGTGGGGATGGTGGATGTGGCGACTGGATCTGTAACAGACATCTCAGTGGGGATGTTGGATGTGGCGACTGGATCTGTAACAGACATCTCAGTGGGGTTATCAATGTGGCGACGGAGCCTGTAACAGACATCTCAGTTGGGATGGTGAATGTGGCGACTGGATCTGTAACAGACATCTCAGTAGGGATGTTGGATGTGGCGACTGGATCCGTTACATACATCTCAGTGGGGGTGATCAATGTGGCGACGGAGTCAGTCGAGATGATAGAAGAATCTGTAAAAGTAATAATAAATAAAAACATGTGTCTTGTAACCTGCAGTTATTTCAATAGTTAAAGGAACTCTCTTGATCAAAATGCTTTCCAAACTTGATCTACGTTTTATTAGCTTGTCGTGGATTAGTGCAAGGCAACGAATCAATAATCGCTGACGTCTTCATATTCATATTGTAAAAGTTAACATTTTTTTATTCATTTACTTCACTAAGAGAAAACAGCATTTCCTATACAAACAATTATTAATTTAAATAAAAATCAAACTTACCCAAACAAAATGAAAATGTAAACCCAGTTCTATCCCCAATCACTCTGGTGTTTGGCCAGATAATCACCTGCATCGGACGTTGTGGAAATTCAATTTCAATAGGACTGTTGCATGGTTGCTTGTCCTCAAATACATCATTGTTTAAATTTTGCTTCTGTTTTACTGTCCGAGATCTTTTTCTATTTCTCTTTTTTAGGATCGAATTTTGGTGAGAATTGTCTGTATCATAATCATCATGTTCATCTTCACATGGGATGTACAAAGGGTCATCAGATAAAGAGCTGCAAGAACTTATATCATCAAGCGCTAGTATTGAATTCATCATTTCCAGATCCTTGTTGTTTAGCTCTTCAATGACGAATGAATTTTCAACATCTTGTCCCACAGTACTTGTAGCCAGCTCATTAAAAAAAAAGAAGATCCTCATTAACTTTACAAGTCTGGTCACTGGACACTGTCTGTTCACCACCATCTTCTCTACAAGTCTTGTCACTGGACATTGTCCATTTACCACCATCTTCTCTACAAGTCTTGTCACCAGACACTGTCTGTTTACCCCCATCTTCTATACGAATCTTGTCACCGGACACTGTCTGTTTACTACCATCTTCTCTACAAGTCTTGTCACTGGACACAGTCCGTTTACCACCATCTTCTTTACGAGTTTTGTCACTGAAGAATGTCCCTTTACCACCACCTTCTATACGAATCTTGTCACCGGACACTGTCCGTTTACTACCATCTTCTCTACAAGTCTTTTCACCGGACACCGCCTGTTTACCCCCATCTTCTATACGAATCTTGTAACCGGACACTGTCCGTTTACTACCATCTTCTCTACAAGTCTGGTCACCAGACACTGTCCGTTTACTACCATCTTCTTTACAAGTCTTGTCACCGGACACTCTCTGTTCACCACCATCTTCTCTACACGTCTTGTCACCGGACACTGTCGGTTTACCACCATCTTCTCTACAAGTCTTGTCACCGGATACTGTCTATTTATCCCCATCTTCTATACGAATCTTGTCACCGGACACTGTCCGTTTACTACCATCTTCTCTACAAGTCTTGTCACTGCACACTGTCCGTTAACCACCATCTTCTCTACACGTCTTGTCACTGGACACTGTCCGTTTACCACCATCTTCTATACAAGTCCCCACTCAGACGGGATGGTTGAGCGTTTTTACAGAACGCTCACAACAATGCTCAGTGCGTTTGTAAATGATCGTCATAATGACTGGGATGTGCACTTTCCTTTCATAATGATGGCCTACCGCTGTTCAGTACATGAAACTATTGGCATGACACCGAACATGATGATGTTTGGAAGGGAGGTTGGTACACCATTGGATCTCCAGTATGAGATGCCACCTCAATTAAAGGACATGCCAAGCAATAAATGGGTATGGGAGTTGCAGGAACGTCTAGAAAAGGCTCACTACTTTGTTACGACCAAAATGAATCAGTCAATTTTGAGACAAAAGCATTATCATGACCGCAAGTTGATGTGGAAAAAGTTTGAATCCGGCGAGGAGGTGTATGTTTATTTCCCAAGGAGAAAACCTGGAACATCGCCGAAGTTGATCATTTACTGGCAAGGCCCTTACAAGGTTTAGAAAAAGATGTCAGATTTGACATACCTTGTAAATTGTGGACCAAGGGGTTCAGATCAAGTCAAACATGTAGATAGAATGCGCAAAAAGCGTATGCAAGTTCTATCAGGCGAAAATGACGACATAATGAATGCTGAAACTGATAACCTAAGGGTTGATTTTAATGGTCAAGACAACTTTGACTCAGATCATCATGCAAGTTCTGATGATATTCCCTCCGCTATTAATCCAACAAGCAACAGTCGTCCAAGTAGTAGGCCACCCATGGTATATGTTAACTTAAGATATACCGTTTTATGCCGAATTCAGGCAAAAAAATTACATCTTGACCTATTGAGATCAATGTTTAAATTAAAATAATTTTCTAATAAATTCTACAGGCTTATCAGATGACTCTTGCATGGATGTAAATATTTTGTTTGAGAAAATCATTATTTAAAACTAACAAGAGGCCCACGGGCCTTATAGGTCACCTGAGTACCATGCAACAACTTTCCAGCGATTGTATTTGGTTCGTGTTTTAATCCAAAAGGCATGAAATTCACAAATTTTGAAAGAGGCACCATTGCTTATCAAAAGGGCAGATTTCAAAGCATTAATTTATTTTTAGTCAAAGAACCCCCCTGGTACCCATGACCCAGCGGCCCTGAAATTATCTATTTTGAAAGAGGCCCCTTTCTTCATTACAAGGCAAGCATTTTTTTTTAATGTTTAGGTTTAGTTATGAACATGAGAATTAAAATGTCCCGAATGAGAAGAAAATAATTTTTTTTTTCATATAAATCAATTATTAACATTTGTACATTCTTTTTTTATGCCATTCTAATAGGCTCCTTACCACTGGACACATAATGCTTACAAATAGGAAAGTAGAACATTGCTATTTCATCATCTGCCAGTTTGGGCCAGTTATATAAATTTTGTGATGTTGGTCAAAATGTATTTTAAAAAATCAATTCTTTAAATGTCTTTCAATATATCTTCATTTTTTTAATATGTGTTAGGT
>PRKT01000547.1:87546-107580 GCA_003671525.1 Saccostrea glomerata | reverse complement strand
GGGGGGGGGGGGGGGGGGGGGGGGGGGGCTCTGTTCATTCACAAAAAACGATAAAAATGCTTATTTTCCAACAATTTCAAGCGATATACAACTAAAAAATTATATTTTATTGAAGTATTTATGTTTTATTTATTTGTCTAAAACAAAAGAAAAGATATAAGGAACATTTAATCATATCCAAGACTATTTCAAAATACAGTGTTGCTTGAAACTCCGATTTTAATGGAAAAAAAACGTCTACCCCCCTTTTTTCGAGAGCTGGAATTATGGATAATTTACTGTTTAGCGCTGGTATTAAGGCGATTTATCAATTACCATCGAATTGTTCTTTGTATTAAACATCACACGTTACCCCCACAATCAACATCATCATCATCATTATAATTCTTAGCATCTTGTCACTTTAACTGTAGTTTGAGAAGTGACCCTCGAGATCTCTATCCTACTGTTTCACTGACCACTGTTACGCAACGGCCATCGCGAAGCGCAGCGCAGGTGTCAACGGGTTTTGTTTTTAGGCTGACCATTACGTAACAAAGTGTGGGAAAGGGATAGTTCGGGTGTTCTCACTGACCATCAGTATCTAATATGTTTATTGTGATCAGATATTTTAAAGAAGAGGGAAAAGGATGTATGCATTTATCTATTTGTGTTAAGAATGAAAAAAAAAACTGAAAACCCATGCTGTGTTTTTGGAGATAATTGAACAAAGATTTTTTTTGTGCGTTTCTTTCGTACTGACCCTTTTCCACACACACACATATAGTTGATACATAATTTCTATGAACATTGATAGAGACTTTCGGTCATATAAGTTAATTTGAGTATTGCATGCAGTACATTACATCAATAACTCATTCATTATTCATATACCAGTAACTGGATACCCCTTTCCCTTTGTAATGTGTTTTGTGGGTTCGACCACGGATGAAGTATAGATAAAGAATTTTCCTTTACGTTACTTGACGTATTTAGTTGATTGGGTTAAATATAAGAACAAACAAAATCAAAATCAACAACACAGTGATTTAAAATGATCTTCTATATAATTATAATTTTCCTTATTGTTATCTCTATGTCCGTGGTCTGACACTTCTGTTTGAGCACTAGCTCCCAGACCTATCGTTTCGAACACCAGGTTTCAAACACCCGTTTATAATATAGTTCTACTATTAAATCAACCCGTAAGGATTTATGTAGCTCAAATGGTCCGTCTGCAGAACTTTGAGACACCGCAAATGAGCTAACACAAATACCTTACCTTGTCCGTAATGCGTCTTTCCTCCTCTACGGCTTCTCAATAACTGAACATCGGGACTTAAATGAGCCCGCTTATATACTTTATCAAGATCTGCTGAGTCAAATCTTGTTCTTCTATACGTTTGAAACAATGCCTGGACATAGGAGATAACTTTTAATTGACAAGACTAATTTTAACCCTGATTATATAATTATTAACTTGATCAAAGGAATTTCACTACAATTACCCATGCCTCCGAAATATATGCGTCCCGCATATAGATAAATAAGATTCCTGATCATAATTTTTTTTTTATTTTGATACACCAGATAACAGGTTACAGTCATAATAATAAACGCACCAAAACTTTTATATATATTATTATTTTCATGTTTTCTAAAAAGTGCTATTGCCACTTTCTTTCTTCACTTTTTTTTTCGCCATCATCAATCATCAACAAGTCACCAATCACTAATCATAAAAGAATTCCTCTTCTTCGACGATCTCCTCCACCTTCTTGTCATCCTTGACGTATGTTATCTTGTGAAACTTCCTTTTCTTCACAAGGTTTCGTGACTTTTCTTCAAAGTCAGTTTGTGTGCTTGTGGATTGATTTGACTTAAACCTGAATCGGTTTACTGACATGTCCTTCTCAGGCATCCGTTCAGGCGTCTTTCTCTTCGGAGCAAATACAGGCAAGGGGGCTGTGGCTTTCCTCACTGTTCTACCTTCCTCCAAAAGACTGTAATTGTTTTCTTCCCCACTTTTCTTGTTTGTCTGGTCAACCTGTGATGCAGGATTCTGTCCATTTTCTCCTGATGATATTTCCTGCTCCTTTTCTTCATCTTCACCACTGTCGCTACTACTGTTGTCAGAGCTACTATCATTGGAAATCTCTCCGATCAAATCACCAGGATCTTGATCTAGCCATTCCTTGTCTACTTCGCTTTCCTTCTCGATCGGGACTTCATCTTTGTTATGAAACGTCTTCTCATGACGTTGTAGGTAAGAGCTCTTCTTAAAGAGTTTACCACACGTCTTATATGGGAACTTTTCTCCATTGCCTGATATAATTATTTTTCCTTTTGTTACCACTTCTGTTTTCGATGGCAATGCCATTGTTCCTGAGGCTTCTATCCTAAAGCATCCAATATTTCCTTCAAACTCTAAGGAATGGGACTCGTCCCCTAGTTTCAGACTTTTATTGCATAAATCTATGACGCCTCTATTAGCTTTCAAGCAGTCTAAGCCTAAAACAGCATCAATAGTCATGTCGGCAACTATTACTGTTTGAAATATAATTTTCTTGCCGAATTTAAGCCTCACAACTGTTTTTCCATATACATTAAGGGGAGTGTCTGAAGCTGATAAAATCTTCTGACTCGTCTCATTCAGATCCACGTCATGCTTCAAGCGGATTGCATCGAACACCTTACGTGAAATAAGTGTAACTGTGGCACCAGTGTCAACTAATGTCTTGGCGGACACATCATTGATGGTTCCACGAATGTACATGCCTGGCTCATAAGACTTTTTGTGAATTCCAATGGAACCCTTAAGTTTCTCTTCTGACTTTCCTTTACTATCGGTAGCCATTTTAAATTGTCCAGACTTCTTTTTACCGGTCTCTGTATTTTTGAAAGACTTTCTTTTGCCATAGGAATCAAATGGTCTTGGCTCATCATAAGTCTTACTGTTATTTGGACTCTTGGATCTACAATCCATCTTAAAATGTCCAGGCTTACCGCACTTGAAACACTTTTTGGAAGTACCTGTAATCTGCTTCTTCTCGTCAAAACTCCGTGACGTGTTGTAAGTATTTTGGTAAGTACGAGACTTCTGTTGCTCAGTTTTCATCTTATTCACATCTGTTTGTAGACTCAGCAGCATTTCCTTAATAGACTTAATAGAATTCTCTAGACTACCACTTTTAGTCTCATGGTCAGTATTGTTTGCTCCTGCTTCTCGAACAAAACCACTGTCTTCATTTCTTCTGCGTTCTGCCCCAACGAATGCATTGAGCTCAACCGCGTGTCGAATGGCATCATTCAGATTCTGGGGTCGTGACTGTTTAATTCTCAAACGCATATCAAAACTTACAAGATCATCAATAAAATACTCCTTCGCCAATGTTTCACACACATCTCCTGGAGCTGTTGGATATGCCAGGCGAGTGAGTCGTCTAATATCTTGGCCCAGCTGCGGTATTGTTTCTGACGCTTTTTGTCGTCTCTCCCTAAGTTGCGCCCTATACAGTTCCGTCTGATTAGCTAGGGAAAAACGTTCTTCCAGGGACTTGGACAACTCTTTAAAATCCATTTGAAAATATTCTGGGAGGTTTCCAAGCACACCTTGGGCTAGACCTTTTAAGAACACGGCCAGATACATCCCTTTCTCTTCTTCAGACCAGTGGTTCAAGCAAGCACATGCACTGAAATGCGACTTATAGTCCAACCACGACGTCGTTCCATCATAAGTTGCAGGTTTCAGCTTACTGGATTTTTCATCTTTTCCCAAGCGGTGCCGAACATCATGTGCTTCAAATCTATTGTCTCTAAACCTGCGTGTTGTAATATTGCTTGGAACATATCTAGGTGTTTCAAAATATAGCGCATGGTCTGAAGCTGGTCTACGTGTTCTGTCACTTATGTAGTCAAAATCAGTTTCAGCCTCGGCCTCAAGCTTTACTTTAGGTTTAGCTACTCCAAACTCTTGTCTTGGTTCAGAACTCACTTGTTCCGAGTCACCAATGCCAGAATCTCTATTTGTTATTGGTGTTGAGGCTTTCTGTCTCTCTTTTTCTCTCAAACGCATACTCTCATTTGAGAACTCTTTAATTTTCTCTTCAAGATAACTGATCTCTTTATCAACGTCATCCATGGTTTGAGACCTAAACCTTATGTTTCTCAGACAAAGTTGTTAACAAATAATCGTTCTTTAATTAATATTTTAAAAAAATCACAAGTGGGTTTAAGATCAATTTATCCCACCGCTGCCACCAAAAATTTGTAATGTGTTTTGTGGGTTCGACCACGGATGAAGTATAGATAAAGAATTTTCCTTTACGTTACTTGACGTATTTAGTTGATTGGGTTAAATATAAGAACAAACAAAATCAAAAATAAATCAACAACACAGTGATTTAAAATGATCTTCTATATAATTATAATTTTCCTTATTGTTATCTCTATGTCCGTGGTCTGACACTTCTGTTTGAGCACTAGCTCTCAGACCTATCGTTTCGAACACCAGGTTTCAAACACCCGTTTATAATATAGTTCTACTATTAAATAAACCCGTAAGGATTTATGTAGCTCAAATGGTCCGTCTGCAGAACTTTGAGACAAATGGCAAATGAGCTAACACAAATACCTTACCTTGTCCGTAATGCGTCTTTCCTCTTCTACGGCTTCTCAATAACTGAACATCGGGACTTAAATGAGCCCGCTTATATACCTTATCAAGATCTGCTGAGTCAGATCTTGTTCTTCTATACGTTTGAAACAATTCCTGGACATAGGAGATAACTTTTGATTGACAAGACTAATTTTAACCTTGATTATATAATTATTAACTTGATCAAAGGAATTTCACTACACCTTTATCGATTCCTCCCTCCTCCCTTGATGGTGTCTATATTGGATCTCTATCTACTACTAATGTGATAGCTACATGCATGTGCTAGAACTTTTAAGCGATCCCTAATTAATTTTTGAATGTAATTTGTGTTATGATTTGTTATGACTCTTTGCCCGAATAAACATAATAATTATAATAGACTAGAAACGATCTCGTTGCGAGCAACGAGAGGTCTTCCGTCCGCTTTAGGAAACGAAACCCAGGAAAAATCGAGCTGAAAAGAGATTCAAAATTTGGTCACAAGGAGGATTAAACCCATGTCGCCAAAGTGAATGCGCTTTTTTAAAAAATACTTTTTTACCCCCAACGCGCTTACCATTAAGCTATTGTGAGTACTGCTCTAAATATACTTGTGTATACTTTTGCAACAGTTCACCTTCTAAGAATTATAAAAACGCATTTATAATTTCGTGCCAAGCGCCACGAGTAAATATTCGCGCCTTTTCTTTGGACTGATCTATTAAATAGGTATGATAGCTTCAATTAAATTTCAAAAATAAAACATTCTTAGCGCCTTTATTTTATTTCGACGTTAAGAAAGTATATGTAACACATTATACACATTACATATCATATCTAGCCCAGTTACACTAAAGCAGTGAAACGGAAATTAAGTTTTAAGATTGACACTCAATTGCAACGTTCTACTGTAACGTGTCGGACCTGAGCGGTCAGTAGGTCCGTGCTCGGATTACCGAGTTTTACTGGGGATACGATTGAATGCAATATATACAGATAATAATATGACACCTGCCTGGTGTCTTTAAATCAAATGACTTAAGTGCTTTGTACAATTATATATCTTCAGTTAATACCGGCATCTGCCTGGTGCCATATGACAATTGCCTCACTACACACCTGACTATATGAGTCAACAGCCACCTGCCTGGTGCCTCTTGATTTAGCCTTTAACACCTACCTGGTGTCTTACTGCTTACCAAGTTGCCATTATAACTCTAGCCAAGTGGCTACAATATACTTACACAGTATGATTTAACTTTGTAAGAGCTTCTCTGTCCTAATGACAAACCTATAGCTAACGTCACACAACTATATTTTAATAAGTCACTAGCTACAGCAACTTTGCACAATCCGATTTGATCGATACATCAATGGGTTTCTGTACCAAAGTGGAGACACAAGCCAGTTGGCTGTACTGCCCCCTTGTACCTCAACTTAATCAATGATCATAAGTTATCAGATATCATATTGATAAAATACAACAGACTGCCTTTCTTTTGGCAACACAATTATTATTTTCTAACAGAACATCATTTATCAATAATACTTGTATAATTCTTTTGTCAATTGACCAATTAATTACAATATTTACATTGATTAGCTATTATAATATAAACAAGTAACGGGAGGTAACTCCTCCAACCATTTCACTACAACGTTAGAGTCGAAGTAGTTTTTTACATTTCATGTATCCTTATGTCAGAATCGTTTAATCAAACGCTCAGCTGCCTCCATAAACCCCTACTTGGAGTTGACAGAGGCAGCCGCCATCTTGGGCCCGCTTCAGATTTTCAAATGTTAATATCTAGAGTTCATGTTAACCAATAATCAAACAACTTATATAGTAAGCATCAGTAGAAGGGTCTCTATTAGCGTTCCAAAAAGAAATAAAAAATATTGAAAAACAAAAAAGTTAGAAAATACATTTTTTTTTATTTGCTTGTCGTTACGACCGGAAGTACTGACGACGAACAAAAGGTCGCGTCCTGGATAGTGAATATCACGATCTATAATCCCTAAAAGTTTCACAACGATATATTTTACCGTTCTTGAGATTATCCGAAGACAGAATGTCATTTTAAAATCAGGAAATGTCCCATAACTTCGCACCGGAAGGGAATTTACAAAAAATCTCCCGGATATATAAAATTCATATTATGACACATCTTTTCTGAAAATTTCACGTCATTCCACCCAGTAGTCTTCGAGAAATCGCGTGCACAAAATTAGAAAGTCAAAAAAATAATAAAAAGAATAATAATAATAAGAAACAGTAGAATCACTATAAGGTCTTCCGTGAAGACGGAAGACCTTAATAATGGTGTTTGTTCCTCATCTGTTTTATTTAACAGGTGAGCTTACACGAGTAGTTTAATGAATGAGTTAGTTTTGAAATTTACTGACGATGTGTATTAATCGGACTTAAAACTATTAGTTTGAGGAGACCCCACAGTACCAATCTGGTATCAACAATAAACATGCAACTCACTCAAACTGTGGTTGATGGAACATGTAGTAAAATTACAATAGCCGATATCAACCATGACACTCTATAGTTAAATTAAATTTAGAATACCAGCGTTTCGTACACGTTACGTTTTCTGCTTTCATAGCTTCATAAAGTATGCAGGGTTTACACCATACTTTCAAATCAGCTTTGGCATCCTTACCGCTAGTAAGGTATGGAAAGGAATTACCGCTAAAAATTTATATATCTTCCTTTTATTCTTATTCTGCCTACTTCTTTATGCTTTGTTATTTTTGTAATTATATGTCACTTTAGTTTTCTTATTCGTTTTTATTACACTTCACTTTTATCCTTCTTCATTTTGTCCTTACTTCTATGTTGCTTTATTCTTATGAGTTCATTTTACTGTCTTGATTATTATCTTTTATTACAAATGTTATCTCAATCACGCAAACAATGAAGCATATTCAATGAGGACGAATACAAGTTCTCCGAATTTAGTGCCGCATTATAACGCTAAGTGGCAGGGGTGTTCGCTTAGAGTGTTGGTAAAATTGGGTAAGAAAACCCCGGCCGGGGTTATTTGAGTTTTTTTCAACCTTTTTCAATCGAACTTAAATTTTAAAATGACTGATGTTTGGTTAAGTTCAGGTATGTACCCGATGGCTTCTCCAATCCTCGGATGTCTCGCTAGATTGTAAGATTTCCCCTGGAAGAGTGACTACTAGTACTTAGTGATGCTTCCTTCGGAAGACTATACAGGGGACTTTCCCGGAGAAATTTCCATATGTAGCTAGTTTTCTATGGGAAATTTCGCTTTATATAGTAATCCCCCCCAATATAGCTACCCCTCCCACAAATATTTTTTTTAATCGTAAAACAATGTTTTAATTATTGAAGAAAAGTAATCCGTCTTATTTGAACAAATAAATAATATCATTTTAGTAGTGTTTTGTACCCGATGGCTTCTCCATTTCCTCGGATGTCTCGCTAGATTGTAAGATTTCCCCTGGAAGAGTGACTACTAGTACTTAGTGATGCTTCCTTCGGAAGACTATACAGGGGACTTTCCCGGAGAAATTTCCATATGTAGCTAGTTTTCCATGGGAAATTTCGCTTTATATAGTAATCCCCCCCCTAATATAGCTACCCTTCCCACAAATATTTTTTTTAAATCGTAAAACAATGTTTTAATTAAATATACATGAACTAACGTTTTCAGTTTTTGAAGAAAAGTAATCCGTCTTATTTGAACAAATAAATAATATCATTTTAGTAGTGTTTTATAATTAAATTATTTTAACCATTGTAGAAAATATAAACATAGATAATCTTCACGAGTACATATGGATAAGTACTCTCTCTCTTTCTCCTATCTCTCCCCCCTTGGATACGTGGCACTGCGTTTAAGGTGTCTGCTCTAGCGTCACGAAGTAAAGTTGTGAGGAGTCGATCAATACATCGTGGGTTCGAATCCCACTATAGGACGTGGAGTTCAGTCCTTTGAATGAGATCTAGACCGTATTATCCGAGGTCCCGTGTCGCAGTACGTGCTGGCACGAAAAAGGATCCCACATTGCTCAATGGCTATAAGTGCCAAGTATATAAGACAAATGTGCAGCTCTCCACCGGCAAAAGGTGGCCTCTCCATTTCAGTAAAAAGTTCTCGAAAAGGAAAACATACAATGTACAACCACACCACAAGGTCTCAACAAAAATTTTTTATTTAATATTTCAGTTGTCGTAAGGTATCATCACTTCTTTTACTGGATGTATGGATTTACTTTTCCCCTCTGTAATTGAGGTAGGTCTGTCTGTGTCTCTATGTCTAAGTTCTCGGGAGAGCTCTCATGATGGCTTGGTACTGTCCTTCGAGCAGCCTGGGACAGAGACTCGTGCAGTTCGCTTTAGGAAGGAGGTTGCAATACTCTCTTTGATTCCACTTGCTTCCTTGGAGAATTTCCTAATGGTGAATGGCTGGTCACAGCTTCTGTCTCATTGGTGAATTCAGCAAAAGAAGCTTCGGATTCTGTAGGTGATTTACCTTAAAGAATAGATACTTTGATCAATATCATTTCAAGGCAATGATATGTATTTCCTATTATATTATTTGATGTCTTGTTAAATAATTTAAAAAGTAAAATGCAACATTTTTGATCTGTAAGACTTTTTTGAAAAGGCAAATTTATGATGGAAAATTTTCAAGAGAAAATGTATTACCACTATCAACGTCAGCTGACATCTCAGAAGTAAACTTTTTCATGGGTGGTTGCTGTGGAGGTTTTGTAAGACAAGTCCTCTTGAACCTAACAATATCATATAAAGTATATATCAGATATATTTATTATTAATGTATTATGAATTTCAACCGCACTGCTACAAATAATGCAATGTGCTTACGGCTGATATGCATACTTACATGCATAATCAGTGATCAAGTAGGTATACAAAAGTTGCACAGTGTCTTAACTCACACATTTATTACAAAATATATAATTATAATAGTGTATTTCAAACTTTTGTTCACAAAAACCAGATTGATTACTCAGAACCAAATTTCACAAAATAATATACAATTTTATCCCAGGCCAAAATGAAATTATAGTTTGTTTAGAATTGCCTCCCGCCTCATTGAAATACCCCTCTATTAAAAGAATTTTATTGGCAAAATATTTTTATGATCAATTCTAACATCTGAATAAGATTGATATATAAGTACCATTCTGTGTAGTTCAATAAATATTTTATTTTTCAATTACACCAAATTAATATTGAATAAAAAAAAGAGAACAATTAATGAAAATCACCACTGTTCATTTATTTTTAATAATTCTGCTTCAATTTGGAATAATATCACCCTTCCTCCTGGTTCTGAAATACCAAAGGCGGCAATTCCAACCAAAATGTTTTTTTAAGGATGGCCCCAGATATAATTGTAATTGTTTGTATAGACATATAAATTTAAAAAAAATGTACCTGTACAGTGTCATGTTCAAAGGCCCCCTTTTCCTCATGTTGTGAAGTTCAAGTAGGTGATCTTGGGGAAAATCAAAGCTGTAGCTCTTGGTAAAAACTGTCGTTTTAGAGGCATTGCACGCACAAAAGAGTGAAAGATTAATCCTTGCACAACAAAAACAGTTAAAAAGTCCAAGAAAGTGGCCACTTCGTTGCAGACTAAAGATCACATAATTACCAGCACTAAGATTGTAACCAGAGTCACTAAAAGATTGTAGTCACTTAAAATTAAACTACTTCAGTTGGAATTCATAGCTGCAGAGACGTTCACTTTTCAGACCAACGCAATCGCTTAACCAACCATCGAAATTTTTTCGATTATTTTCAAATGTTGTAAATATAGAAGTGAATTATTTCTGTTGCTTTCATGGATACTTTGAACGCTGTGTATGGTGTTTCCTTTTACTGGTATATATTTGCCGCACAACCTGTTGGAGACATTAGTAAAAAAGTTGATCTATATTCTTGATTATCCTCACAGAGCGTCTGTAAATATCTTAATTTACTGGCCTGTCACAGCCACCCCGGTAACAAAAAGATGGAAAGGTTTTGGAATTTCTTTTGTTTTTTGTGAGATTTTCTGAGTTTTTTAAACCATTTTAAAATTACATCAAAGATACTTCTTTGTTCAGCATTCAGAGACTGTAAAATCTGTGTTGTCTGAACCAGTGTCAGTGGTCGACTCCTGTAATGTGGTGAAGCTGTCTTTCACCAAACATTGCACAAAATAGACTGCTGTTAAAGGCACTAAAAGCTTACTTCAGTTGAGAATCAAGAGTTCTAAAAGCATCTTCACTTGGGCACAGATATGTGGCATTCTGTAAAAGTTAGAGTTTTTCTGTACATTGGACTGTCAATGCTTTTATGGAGTCCTCCACACAAGGAGTCTTCCTCTATATAAGTGTTACAGATCACTGTTTTAACTCATGCAAAACTAATTTTCGTTTATGTCATAGCACCATGCAACTGGAGCTTAGGTAACTTAAATTTACACATTTATGAAGGTTATAAGTAGTTCTAGTGATAGTCTTTTTAGGTCACCTGAGTAACTCAGGTGACCTATTGCTATCCGTTTTCGTCCGTCGTCGTGTGTCGTGCGTCGTGTGTTAACATTTAAACATTTTCAGCTTCTTCTCTGAAACCACCTAACCGATTTCAACCAAATTTGGTATACAGCATCTATGGGTGAAGGGGAACAAAAATTGTGAATTTCATGGTCCCTGCCCCCCTGGGGCCTGGGGGGTGGGGCAAAAACCACTAAAATTATTGCAATCTTTAAAAATCTTCTTCTTTACTCCTGGACATCAAGCAGGCAAACTATTGTTATGAATGTAATGAGCATTGAGTCCTCTACTTAAATTGTGCAATTCATGGCCCCAGGGTCAGGGGTTCTAGTGCTAGGGCGGGGCTACGTTGATTATATAGTGAAAATGCATGATTTCTTTGAAAATCCTCTTCTCTGCTCCTAGGTATTAAATAAACTAACCAAGCACAGAGTTATGATGAGCAAGAGTGCCTCTTCCTAAATTGTGAATTTTATGACCCCAGGGTCAGGGGTTCTGGTGTTAGGGCGGGGCTCTTTTGGTTATTTAGTGAAAATGCATTAATTCTTTGAAAATCTTCTTCTCTACTTCTGGGTATTAAATAAACTAACTAAGCACATAGTTATGATGAGCAAGGGTGCTCTTTCAAAATTGTGAATTTTATGACCCCAGGGTCAGGGGTTCTGGTGTAAGGGCGGGGCTCTATTGGTTATATAGTGAAAATGCATTAATTCTTTGAAAATCTTCTTCTCTACTTCTGGGTATTAAATAAACTAACTAAGCACATAGTTATGATGAGCAAGAGTGCTCTTTCAAAATTGTGAATTTTATGACCCCAGGGTCAGGGGTTCTGGTGTAAGGGCGGGGCTCTATTGGTTATATAGTGAAAATGCATTAATTCTTTGAAAATCTTCTTCTCTACTTCTGGGTATTAAATAAACTAACTAAGCACATAGTTATGATGAGCAAGAGTGCTCTTTCAAAATTGTGAATTTTATGACCCCAGGGTCAGGGGTTCTGGTGTAAGGGCGGGGCTCTATTGGTTATATAGTGAAAATGCATTAATTCTTTGAAAATCTTCTTCTCTACTTCTGGGTATTAAATAAACTAACTAAGCACATAGTTATGATGAGCAAGAGTGCTCTTTCAAAATTGTGAATTTTATGACCCCAGGGTCAGGGGTTCTGGTGTAAGGGCGGGGCTCTATTGGTTATATAGTGAAAATGCATTAATTCTTTGAAAATCTTCTTCTCTACTTCTGGGTATTAAATAAACTAACTAAGCACATAGTTATGATGAGCAAGAGTGCTCTTTCAAAATTGTGAATTTTATGACCCCAGGGTCAGGGGTTCTGGTGTAAGGGCGGGGCTCTATTGGTTATATAGTGAAAATGCATTAATTCTTTGAAAATCTTCTTCTCTACTTCTGGGTATTAAATAAACTAACTAAGCACATAGTTATGATGAGCAAGAGTGCTCTTTCAAAATTGTGAATTTTATGACCCCAGGGTCAGGGGTTCTGGTGTAAGGGCGGGGCTCTATTGGTTATATAGTGAAAATGCATTAATTCTTTGAAAATCTTCTTCTCTACTTCTGGGTATTAAATAAACTAACTAAGCACATAGTTATGATGAGCAAGAGTGCTCTTTCAAAATTGTGAATTTTATGACCCCAGGGTCAGGGGTTCTGGTGTAAGGGCGGGGCTCTATTGGTTATATAGTGAAAATGCATTAATTCTTTGAAAATCTTCTTCTCTACTTCTGGGTATTAAATAAACTAACTAAGCACATAGTTATGATGAGCAAGAGTGCTCTTTCAAAATTGTGAATTTTATGACCCCAGGGTCAGGGGTTCTGGTGTAAGGGCGGGGCTCTATTGGTTATATAGTGAAAATGCATTAATTCTTTGAAAATCTTCTTCTCTACTTCTGGGTATTAAATAAACTAACTAAGCACATAGTTATGATGAGCAAGAGTGCTCTTTCAAAATTGTGAATTTTATGACCCCAGGGTCAGGGGTTCTGGTGTAAGGGCGGGGCTCTATTGGTTATATAGTGAAAATGCATTAATTCTTTGAAAATCTTCTTCTCTACTTCTGGGTATTAAATAAACTAACTAAGCACATAGTTATGATGAGCAAGAGTGCTCTTTCAAAATTGTGAATTTTATGACCCCAGGGTCAGGGGTTCTGGTGTAAGGGCGGGGCTCTATTGGTTATATAGTGAAAATGCATTAATTCTTTGAAAATCTTCTTCTCTACTTCTGGGTATTAAATAAACTAACTAAGCACATAGTTATGATGAGCAAGAGTGCTCTTTCAAAATTGGGGGGGGGGGGGGGGGTACAAAGTCTGAAAATAAATTAATGCTTTGAAATTTGCTCTTTGGTGTGTTAATCAACCATTTTATGATAAAGTTTGCAAAATTTTGAAATATGTGTCCCCAAGATCAGTTGTTCCTTTGGGATGAGGTGTACAACTGGTTATAAAGTGGAAGTGCATTTTCTCTTAATGTTACTCTGATCTACCTCTGGGTATTAAGTAAATAGAGTTAGCATGCTAAGTCTAAATTATTATAAGCAATGGTACCTCTTTCAAAATTGTGAATTGCAAATTCTGGTTTAAAACATGAACCAAATTTAATTATTTGACAATTATTTAAGTTGTTGCACAATACTCAGGTGACCTATAAGGCCCGTGGGCCTCTTGTTTATCTCATGCCGTCCTTCACAAAGCAAGAAGATTACACGGATACAAATGCACTCTGCGCCTTCTAAAATAGTCCTCCATAAAGTTAATCAATATCTCCATCTGCTGTACATTGGCCTTCATCGCATCCTTCAGCGATATCAAAGTTCGAAGCTCCTCTTGGAGAGGGTAGGTTGTATGTGATGATATCTGCATCATTTTAGTTTTAGCTTGTGACGTCTTCTGTATGCTTTTTTAATATTGATGTATGATGATAGTGAAGTTAACGTTTAATGAAAAAAATTAAACCGGTAAAATATACATTAAAATAAAATTAGTTTCAAATGATGAGAAAAAATTCGGCTTAAATGCTCACCTTAATTCTGTCAAAATTGAGTCCCTCCACACCTGTGAGTGTTCCCTGGTTTATTGGGCTGGGGATTTATACAGGTAGCAGCTGTCTCCGTGACTGAAAAGTCCGTGAAAGCAGAGCGGTACTCATCAGGGTGATATTGGGGAAAATGCTTGGTATACATCTTTTTTAAGGGCAGCATTTGGTACTGAGTTTACTCGTTTCAGAGTGGAAGTTGTTGATGTACCCTCAGTAAATGTTAAGTATTTTTGGAACAGCACACTTTTGTCCTCTTAGTCTTGGAAGTCGAGGCTAGGAAAGAGTTGTGGTGGAGAGTTACTGAAAATTTAAACAATATACAAAAAGCATTTATTTTTGTTACTGCATATATTTTATTCAGATGAATTATAGTTTTAAGGTTCTTCAATTTATATCACTAGTGAAGATTCTACATTCTGAATTGATTTTTTAATGTTATGATTATAATTATGACGAAACATAAACATAATAATACTAAATCACATGATCCTAATAATTTGGTTTATATTGCATTATTTAATACACTTCGTGGTTGCAACAAAGATCATACAAATAAACAATTGCTTTATCATCTTCTAAATATATTGACGGAGTTTTTCAAGTCCTAAGACTAAAATGAAATATATTGCCAACATTACTTATATGTAAGGAAACTAAAATCTATGTTAATAAAAACTTATTGAAACAGCTTGTCTCCTGTGGGTAACAAGGGTGTTTGGTGGGGAACTTTGGACAGATTTTATGTTCACCTCCGCAGAATTTGTCTTATCAGGGATTTTGGGACATCCAGGGGTACGTTCTTTAAAGCCGCTTGGTCCGATTCTAATCGCTAAAAATATGTATTCGACTTTCTACTTCAAAAACTATTGTGCATAAATTGTTTCAACTTTTGTCAAATTATGTCCCCAGGGTCCTTTTCTTTTAAAAGATATCAAATTTCTAAAGTGGAAAAAATAATTTTTGTTAGGTCACACAAAAAATAATCCTATGTTGATCATTGTTGATACTGCGTGAAATCACCTTCGAAAAATTAAATTTATCGCTTACATGTTTATCTCATGAAGAACGAACCCGAGCATTTTTAGCTCTACTGGTCAGAGACCAGAAGAGCTTATGCGATAGTAATGCGTCCGTCGTCCGCCCGTCTGTCTGTCTGTCTGTAAACAATTTTTCAAAATGCTACTCCTCCTACAGTTTTGGTCCGATTTCAATATAACTTGGCACACAAGTAGACTACACTAAGATACATGATTCTGTGCATCGGTTTTTGATTTCGATGAACGGTGTTGCCGTGGTTACTAAAAAAAGAAATTTCTGTGAAATTCTTTCAGAATGCTACTCCTCCTACAGTTTTGGTCTGATTTCAATATTACTTGGCACACAAGTAGACTACACTAAGATACATAATTCTGTGCATCGGTTTTTGATTTCAATGAACGGTGTTGCCGTGGTGACTAAAAATAGAAATTTCTGTGAAATTCTTTCGAAATGCTACTCCTCCTACAGTTTTGGTCCGATTTCAATATAACTTGGCACACAAGTAGACTACACCAAGATACATAATTCTGTGCATCGATTTTTGATTTCAATGAACGGTGTTGCCGTGGTTACTAAAAATAGAAATTTCTGTGAAATTCCTTTCGAAATGCTACTCCTCCTACAGTTTTGATCCAATTTCAATATAACTTGGCACACAAGTAGACTACACTAAGATACATAATTCTATGCATCGGTTTTTGATTTCGATGAACGATGTTGCCGTGGTTACTAAAAATAGAAATTTCTGTGAAATTCCTTTCGAAATGCTACTCCTCCTACAGTTTTGATCCAATTTCAATATAACTTGGCACACAAGTCGACTACACTAAGTTACATAATTCTATGCATTGGTTTGGGATTTCGATGAACGATGTTGCCTTAGCTACTAAAATAGAAATTTCTGTGAAATTCTTTCGAAATGCTACTCCTCCTATAGTTTTAATCCGATTTCAATATAACTTGGCACACAAGTTGACTACTCTAAGATATGTAATTCTGTGCATCAATTTTTGATTTCAAAGAACGGTGTTGCCTTGGTAACTAAAATAGAAGTTTCTGAGAAATTCTTTTAAAATGCTTCTCCTACAGTTTTGGTCCGATTACAATATAATTTGGCACACAAGTAGACTATACTAAGATACATAATTCTGTGCATCGGTTTTTATTTTGATGAGTGGCAAGGATCATTTTTCTATTTATTGCTGTTTTAAAGTTTGAAGTCTCAATTGCTACTTTTCTCTTCCTTTGTTTTGAGTATAAACCAGTAGAGCTACAGTCTCGACAGAGACTTCTGGTTTTGAAAACAAAGTACATATATAACCTGTACACGGACAATATTTTAGCTCCTTTCAAAAAAATCATTTAAAATATCTGATCTTCCTTTATTCTTTAAATATGCATATTAATAGAATAATTACTATGGATTATATTCAATTAATTTTGAAAAGATGTATTATGACTAAGGCTTCTTATAATAGAGGAAAAAAAATACTCGGGTTTGAATTATCTTCATTATTAGATATATCCGATAAACTTATTTTTTTCAAAATTGACTTCACAACAGATCTTAACTTCCGTCATGAACTACTGTTAGTCAATAAGGTTTTTGATCTGCGTTTTCCATGTAAGGATTGTTGTAATAAACTATTAAATCAATCTTATAATTTCTTTTTATATATTATCTATGTAATGAAGTACTTTTATTGTGTAAGATAATATGTGCATGTTTCGGGTTAAGCGGCTTTAAGATTTTGCTCCTGTTTGTGATTACCTCATTATTACATTGTGCAACATGACCGCTCTTCCAACTTTAACTACGTCCAGTTTTGTGCTGTCATATAGTAGTTCTTTCACCGCCATTGTTTTGTCTGCGGATATAATCACTGATGATTGGCGTGGATCACCACTTGCATTTCTCTAGGTAACAACTGGGCCAACTCCATAAATCTAGATCATCTTTTTAGTGTCCTCGAATTTTTTGAAAATATCATTATTAAGGGCAGTTAAAAAACATGCAAGTTTGGAAAGAACCAGAAATAAATTTAAAGAAAAGGAGGGAAGAGCATATCAAACTCTAATCCCCTATGAGCAATATTATACAATCTGCCAAATCCGTATCATGACCGGAAATCATCAACACATACTACAAACAAAACCAATCTGAACACAAACAGAACATCGATCCCGATACAGCTAATCAAACAAAATACTCGTTCTTTTGCAAAATAGTTTTATATTCAGATGTTGGTCAGTGCGTTCTTACTTTTTTTAGTGCAGAAAGGTCAATATTTATTACCAAAACAATTTAAATAGTACGAAATTAAAGAAAATGTCATATTTCTCGTTTATTTTATCATAAAGGTATACTTTTTTCTTTGTTAAAATGAAGAGGTGAATGATTTCTTTCAAAAAACATGAATTACAACATTTTCACACAAAGACTTTTTAAGATATCACCTGTTATGCATGTTGGATTTGTAAAAAATACCGAACATAAACTTGTTCATGTGCTGTGAGAGGCAGATTGAGAAATTCTTTAACAATGAAAATATGCTTATTATCAAACATCATATTATTTACAGACCTTAAATAGTCGATTAATACCAATGTTTATCCTTCGTTTAGTGCGATTATTCATAAACTATCAAAAGAATATATTGACAGGTTACTTATATTTTACAACGATATGCTTCATAAAATCGGAACTTTCGCAAGAGGCTGTTTCCTCAATTTCCTCTTGGAGACAGGTCGGGGCTCCCCGCGTGCTGCTGTCCTCTCGTCCACCCTCTGTAAGCGTTCGACATCCTTCAATTTGCGGATGAATATCAACAACGATGGATGCTTGGTGCCAACACTATTATTCCATTAATGATGGAATCCTATCCATAACAAAAGATGTTTATATATGAAACACTGATGGGTAACCGACAGCAGCAAAGCAATATGCCCCCCCCCCCTTCTTCGAAGAAAGGGGGCATACACCATGTAACAACTTGTGTCTAATATATCGAATCAGCACTATATCAGATTGTTTATAGACTTGTACTGATCAGAGAAGTTTGATCCAAATTTGGTATTATAATCAACGTGCTAGCAAAAGCGTTATATCATACCCGATATAAATCGAATAGTTTATTTACTGGGACATTATTGGTGCAACATCAATTTTACGTTTTAAAAGTTTGTATTTGTTCATTTCCATTGTCTTACCTTCTTCCAGATTGTTCCTCTTTGTGTCATTATCTCGATTGAACACTTTCTACATTTGTGGTGGGAAATTCCCATCCAAGTACGAGTCTAAGAAAACTGTTGGTCTCGTTGGCTGCTGTAGGACACTCGAAGGAAGCCCTTTATGCTACATTGGATGCTGCAGCCGAGTTAAAGGAAGCTCATTATGTTACATTGGGCGTCTCTGAGGAGGACTTTGGTGATACATAGGGTGCTATAGGCGACTCTTAGGAAGCTCTTGTTTCTATGTTGGATGCTGTAGGTCAGTTTATGGAGCACAATGTTGTTACATTGGATGCTGTAGGCGGGACTGTGGAAGCCATTGACGCAATATCAGAGTCTGCAATGGAGACAACTGTCTTTCGTCTGTTTGTATGTAACCAATTTTTCAAAATACTACTCCTACAGTTTTGATACAATTGCAAAATAACTTGGCACACAAGTAGAATACACTAAGATACATAATTATTCGGTTTTTGATTTCCAAGAACGGTGTTGCCGTGGTTACTAAAAATAAAATTCATATCGTTGGTATTCAAATTACTACTAAAATGAGAGTGTTGTTAATAAGTCTGTGAGTGATATGGTTTGGTCATGTCTCAAGGCTTTAATGACAGAGCGCAGTTGTATGGCTGACACTGCTAAAGAGGGTGAAAGTTACTGGTTTCTCGTTGGCAAAGGTATTACAGAACAATATGTGGTCACTGGTATATTTTGGTACTTTAGGTTCACTGCTGCCCTGTTTATGATATTTGTGAAAGGCTGAACCGTTAGCGGTGTTTTTCATCCAATTCTTACTCTTGTCTAGGGAATGTCTCACACATTGAGTTTCGTATATGCCAAAGGAATAAACTCAGAGATTGTTAAGGTTTTGTTTAATCGAGGACCTTTTTTGGTCTCCAGAGTACTTTTGTATGTATTTAATAAAATAAATAAAATGTTTATCAAATCTCTAACAATTTTTGAGAGTATCAAGAAGTCTCTGTCGAGACTGTAGCTCTACTGGTTTATACTTAAATCGAAGGAAGAGAAAAGTAGCAGTTGGGACTTGAAACTTGAAAACATCCTTTTATCTTAGATCTGAAAGTACAATTTCCATACCTTCATCTAAGATAACGATGAAATCTGTGAGGAAAACTGTTAATCTAACAAGATTTCGTATTTCATTCGAGTTAATATTACTGTAAATCACTAAATTTTTGCGACACCTTATTTTCGCTAGATAGTCATTACATGTAACTATTTATTAGCATGACAATTTTTTTTTACGAATTGTGGTTTTTGTTCTGTATAATTGTAAAGAGTACTTATATCTGTGCGAGTAAGAAATTTTCGCCATCATGCTGCCTCTCTTAGTTACGCGAAAATTTAGTTCTCGCGAATAAAAAATGATTTACAGTAGAACAACCATACAGGTTTGACTCTGTAGGATCTCGAAATCCTCTTATGCATTTGCTTCTCACATACCTCAATTAGGAAACATTTTTATAATTATAATTTGAAAAGTGGGCAAGGTTACATACATCGAATTCAGGTTCGAATCCCAC
>PRKT01000547.1:50046-82546 GCA_003671525.1 Saccostrea glomerata | reverse complement strand
TAATCTATGGAATAGTATAAAGTCACTGTGACAATAAATTATTACAAAGGGAAAATCGAGTAAAGAACAGAATAATCATCACTACTCAGGTGAATGTCATGGCCAGTTCGCCAATTGTTCTATAATAATTGATGCAAAAAGTACCCTTAAATATTTTGAAATTATTAAGCAATAAGCATTGCTTCATATATATCAGGAAAACATTTACTTAAATATAATTATATCCCAAGGCAGTGTAAATTCTTAGATAGACACACATTTATATCACACTTATGAAATAAAAATTTTTGAAATTCCACATAAAATGTTAAACAAGTCCTTAAGATAAAAAATTAATTGTAATAATTCATCTTCACAAATTCATCTTTTCCAAGGGTGCCTCATTGACCCTTTTTATTGCTTAATCAATAAAATAAAAATAATAATTCACCTCCCTCATCATTCTTGGGGGTTTTGTACAATATAAAAAACTGCCACCTCTATTTTGAAAAAAAACCTCCCTCCCTGATCATATTTCTCAACAAAAAGGCCTGAGAACCAAGGAATTGATTTTGCATTGCCTAAAGCATTTATGACTAATGCATAAATTAAAATCTCTAACTTTTAATAACACTGAACAATTGAACCTGTACATCCATAAAAGTTTACCCCGTTAAATATGAACTCGATAATATGTTAATTTTTTTTCTGCAATTTTGTCATTCTCATCTTTTGGACAAAGCCCATTTTGAAATTTTTAACAAGTAGCCAAAAACAGGGCATTCATTGAATTGCAAACCAGTTGTAACAAAATCCTGATATCCATTTACCGTATTTTGAATTGAACATTGAAAAAAAATAAACTCAACAGTATACATATACCAACATGTACCGAGAAACGTCATTGTACATATGTACTCTTAATATTATTTATATCAATTGTCATTTAGAGAAAATTATATTTATAGAACAAAGAAGAAGCACAGACAGTTCAAGGACTTATCCAGGCTGCTAGCTTTGATGAGTAAGCACTGATACATTTTATAATCATCACTTTAAATTTTCATTTCAGATCTTGTCTAATTTTCAACTTGTCTAATTGTCAAATTTTAAACGGAATATCTGCTTGCAACAATTGTGAATATGAAAAAATACTGCATATTCTCAAATATATTTTAAAGTTTCATTGTGCTCGCCATTAGATATATAATCTGATATATTTCTCCTCTTATCCACCCCATCTTTGATTCTGTGACTGCTAATACTTCACATTAACTGCTGTGATGTTGCAACCAAATAGACTGATGAAGTATTAACTTCAATAAATGATTGTTCGGTACATATTCATGCATTTTTCATACCTCACACAACAAATTGTGTAGATGTGCATATAATCAGAAAATTCCAAATCCTTTCTATTTTTCCGAAAGAACAACTGCACTTATGGGCAAAAATGTAAAAAAAATCAAATTAAACAAAAATTTTCATCTCAAATAATAAATTGATATATAAACCAACAATTCAAAAACTTTTACATTTGAATTCCACGAATATACAAAGAACAAAAATGTACAATGTAGTAAGGGTCAGCCAACATGTGTGGTTTTCTATAGTATATCGAGAATGGTCATTCATTTCAAAGCTTTTGTTAACTATGAGCCTAACATGCTGATATCCCTGACAAACTCTACTATCTAGACAATAATTCCTTAAATTTCCATTCCACGATGAATTAAAATTGTACATTAGGATTTTCATAATATAGACATAGAATTAAATTACACCAGCACCCCGATGCCAATTTCAATAGCCTTTGATCACTGCATCGAACATAAAGATAGCTGCACAACTTTGCATGCATATTTAGCCTTCTCATCATTAGACAAAAAATGCAGGAGATTTGCATGGGTATTATGCCTCCTTTGGTATTGACTTACCAACCTGCCAAATTTACATTCTGGTAGAATTATCAGGAAATCAACTCAGCTGACTTTCAAAGAGAAATTACAGAAAAAATATCTGAAATGGAAATATTAAGAAATAAATTTAGACTCAATTGGAACAAAACTTATAGAAAGAATAAATGTTGCATTCCCTACGATGACCTTCTTAGGTTAATGGAGGAGAAGTCCATCAGTTATACTATATGTGAAAAACCTTTATTTTTGTATTAGATTAATCACCATTTATTTGGAAAATATAATTTCTCAGGAATTTTTTACAATATACAAAAAAAACTAAATCATGATACTGTTATAAATCAAACTTTAAAAAAATTATACACCAAATAATTAATATTTCATTACAACATTACAATTACAGAACTACACTCTCGATCATCATAAATGACGAAGCATTCCAAGAAGAGAGTGACATGATGGGAGGAATGTCCCCTCTCCTAGCTTTTGAAGAAGAGGTGACAATAAAAGCTACAGCAAAAGGGAACACAATAACTGCATTGTAAGTATTTCATGTATTGCATTATAATATTCCTAAAGAAGTGTTGACAAAAAAAAAAATAAACTTACAATTCATGTTTAATGTGTTTTTTTAGTTCTCTTGAGCCGAATTTAAACTTTACTGATTCCAAACTTTTCTGATCATAAATTGTAAGTCATCTCCGTATAAACTTCCACAAATTCGAGTTCTTCTTTAAAACCACTTGACCATTTATAATTATAAATTTGCCTCGCACACACCCTTAAAAAGGGATGTAAAATTTTTAAATAAATAAAGGAAATTAAAAACCAACCTCTCAAGACCCACTGGGCTACCATAAATGAAATGAAACTCATAAGGAACAATTAACAACAAACTCCATAAAACAAACATAAGGCTACCTCATTAAAAACATCTGGTGTTTAAACCCAGCAAACTGTTGCTTGAATGTTTCCTCAGAAAAGACAGGCTGGGAGACAGTCTTATGTCCCTTGAATACGTCTTCCAGTGTGTTGCCATAATGTGATGCTAAACGTCTCATTTCCTCCTGCACAATGTTAAGATACTACCTTGATTATATATTTTTTTTAATTAATGATGAATTTAAATCTTTGGAAAATATTTAAATACTACTGACTGGGACAATTCACAGTTCTGAATAATGAAAAAATGTTTAATTCAATTCTGTTTAGCTTTTCTGAGCCAAAGGCTCAAAGAGCTAATGCTATGGCCATTTGTGCGGTGTGCGTTAACTTTTTAGAATATGGGCCATAACTCAAGAACCCCTTGGCCAATAAGTGTCAAATTTGTCACAGAGTATCCTTGGCCCAAGGGCTACTTTTTATACAAAAATAATTGTATACTGTTGAGTTTTTTTTTCCAATGTTCAATGTTTTAAGCTCCTTCAAACGTAAAAGGGGTTTTATTGAAAACCAAGACCAGGATACACCCAAGGATATTGAATATTATACCCCTTCAACATAAAATTCTGAATGTTAGTTTGCCTATCTAGTAAAGAACATGGATGTTTTGACATTTGATACTATAATGTTAAATTGACATTTTTTCAAGGTTTCTTTACTGCAAACCAACTTTAATTGGCAAACGTTAAATATTCGCTAGTTTCGCAACTGATGCCTTGTTCACATTTTCAGATGATTTCAAAGATAGCTTTAAAAATACAATTGAAAATTTAGATCATGTCTCACGAATGATTAATCACAGTTACCAAAGAAACCAAATATTTGTTAAAAAAAAGTTAGGTTCACAAAATGTTGTGTCTTTCAATATTTTAGCTAATGGCCTCTCATACAGTTTTCTTCATACAAGCTAATCACATTGGCTAAATTGTATAGGCAAATACAATATTTTTGGAGATGTTGTCATGGTAAACAGATACAAATCAAAAAAGCATATTTAAAAAAATATATTTTCATGCATTTACAATAAACTGTGAAAATACATGTATGTTAGTCAATAATTATTTTGTATTTTATGGAGATTTTTTAAAAAAGCATTTCAAGAATAATTTGTTACCATGGTTACAAAAATTTATGAGAAATCCACTGTTTTTATCTAAAATTTGCAAGGTTTAGGAGAACATTCTCTATCTTATATTATCAATTTTAATGTGCTTGTGGTGTTCTTTCCAGAACAAACTCTGAAAATGATGTATTTTGGTATTTTCTTGAAAAATGAATTTTTGTGATATTCTGTTGCCATGGTTACAGAAATGTTTTGAAAAAAACGTGTTCAGTAATAGCTAAATTCACATATTTTTCCATTTTTTGCTTGGTTGCCATGTGCATTTACATGGTGCATTGTTTCCATGGCAACAAAGGCTGGCCAAAAAAATTATGTTGTCCAATGATGTTCCCTTGGTCCATGAAGCAACATATTAAAATTTTGTAAAAATCTGAATTGGTCATGAATCACCCCCTGCCTGGTACTTACAAATAGCTGTACTTAAGTCCAAATCCTCCCTCAGTAACACTTTTCCAGACTGCAGACAACGAACCATCCGTTGAGACTGGCTTGACACTCAGTAAATATCACTCTCTCTCTCATTAATATATACATGTAATCTCAATTTTTCACCGAGATTTATCAAAAGTTTTCTTTTTTAAGAAGCTGCGAGGATGATGAGAAATCCATACGATATTGAGGTAGAAGACATTTCGGATGAGGAGGATGATTGCAAGTCACATGAAATAGTGACTTTAGACGATGATCATACTGATGATGTCATCGTGATTTCTGAGTGAGTATACCTAAATCAAAATAATTTAATTAATGATTTTATCACTTCTTTTTTAATTGTGCACAAGCCTTATCTCAATTTTAATAAAATTACAGTGATGAAGAGAGTGAAGAGGACGAATGGATGGACTTTGAAGAAAAAGAAAACAATGAAGTCAAAGAAAAATTGTGCCAACAAACCAAAGGTACAATATTTAAATTTAGACATAAATCTGGTATCAATTTTTTTTAATTATTGCGAACAAAATCTTTTTATTATCATTATAAAAAAATATTCTTCTTGCAGGGAAATACGAAAAGCACATGAAGAGGAACTTCAAACGAAAAAAAAAGAATCCTACAAGAACAAATTGACAGACTTCAACAGCAGATGAATCGAGTAGATGACGAACTTGAGGGTGTGCATATAACCCTTAACCTGCTGTTCGAAGAAAGTGATAAGATTATAGCTTTAATATGGAATTCGTTAAGTGTTTAAAGATTAAAGTGTGCTTATCTGCGTCAGAAGTTTACTTTTGTATGAATTTCTAGTGGATTTTTCCCCCAATGTGATCCGTTTGGATTTTATTGAGGAATAGGTAATTCTGAAACAGTCTATTATATCTCTTACTTCTGGAATATCGGACAAAAAACCGACCAAAGTGAACTGGAATTTTTAAAGAATAAATTAAACGTGAATAACTTATCTTGATATGGATACATTAATATTCTATTTACGAACATTGTCATATTTTTAGGAATAAACGAAATAGTGAGAACGTTTAATGGAATATTTTTTTTTTATCTTGTGGATATATCATATTTTGAAAGTAATTTAATTCTTTAAAAAAAATGAATAAAATAAGAAAGTTGTTTTTTTCTTTAAGTACTCAGTTCTTCTTGATTGATTATTTCCCGCTCATTCGTCTGCTTGTATTAACTTCACATGCCATTTATAAGCCAACTGACCTGCTGGGAGAGATTTTTCTTCACTGGTGCCAAACATAATTATCTCCGCGAATCTTGTAGATTATTAATTTCTTTAAAGTAATATACGCCGTATGGATGCCGATTTGTATGTGAAACAAAATGATTAAATGATTTGAAACACATAAAGTTTAATGAAAAAATAATATTTACACAAAATTTAACTATAAAACTTGTTGTAATAACAGAACAATAAAGCAATATCTGCAATCAAGAATTCAGTCTTTTCATGATTATTGATAAAGGAAGTGCGTAAACAGTAGGTCTAAATATAGACACGTATGTCCACGAGAAATTATAGACAACGATGCACCTTACATTTTGACGACAATTATTAATAAAAGGTTAATATGCGTCATAATAGAGTATAGATGGTTGATACGGATTACATTTAAAGATAAGTTATATTAATAGTAACACGCCATCCATGTCAAAAGTGAGTTGTATCTCAAAGGGATTACCTCGTTTTCTTGACGCCGTGTTTGTTTATCAATCTAAAAGTAGCGACGGCGTCACGTGGTGGATTTACTTAAGGAGGAATGCCACACCAACTTTTTATTTTATAGATCTCTGAGTCAACCTTTTAAAACAATGGTTTCAGCATTGAAAGGCCGACATAAGCTCTTATTTATTTTACATGAATTTTTTTGTATTTTTTCAAAGAAAACGAAAAAAATTCATTACATCAAAATTAAATGCTTTCTTGTATTTCTTGGATTGGCCAAAATTAATAAAAATTAATTTCTCTAAAATTTCTCAATTTCGTTTCAATTTCTTTTATAAATATGATTAATGAACATGTTCTCCCCAGTTGTGGCTTGTTTTAAGAAGATTTTAACCACAAGTTTAAAAAATATTCACAAATTATGTGTTTTATTTTCATAAATAATTTTTTATAAAAAAAATTTAAAAGTATAACCAGACTTTCTTAACATATTTCATTAGGTATTCATGTGATGCATTCATTTACAGCAAAATTTTTACAAGAAAGCACTTAATTTGGATGTAATGAATTTTTTTCGTTTTCTTTGAAAAAATACAAAAAAAATCATATAAAATAATTAAGAGCTAATGTCAATGCTGAAAATCCTTTCAATGCTGAAACCATAGTTTGAAAAGGATTACTCAAAGATCTATAAAATAAAAAATTGGTGTGGCATTCTACCTTAAAAATAGACATTATTCTCCTTGCAGGATAATAAATAATTATAATTGAGAACTTTATAACGAATTTTATTTAAATGGTGTAATTTACAGCATTTTCCAAACTTTTATTGGTAAACAAAATATATAAATTTCCAGCAGTATTTTAAAATGGCGCACGTTATAGCGTATATTACTTTAACTTTTTTCTTTTTAATCCAGATTGTAAGATTTTTCTTTATAATTACTTCAACGTTCTATTAAGAACAGATGCTAAATTTATTATTTAATATTTTCACCACTAACTGTTCTGAGGAGACATACTTGTTTCAAAATGTGATATACAGTCAAGAAATAAAAAAAAAATCTAATTTGCTAAAAGATACTATTTAAAAGAATATTGTAGTTTTTCGTAATTGAAGAAAATAAAGTGGATAATTTAATTATCTTAAATTTGTTCAGTTAAAACTCCATTACCTTTTTTTTTAAATATTAGAAGTCAGTAGTAAAGATCCCCCTTATGAAAAATGTGAGATTCCGTTTAGAAGATTGACGGATGCTAGTCCATATTTTTTTGGATGTAAAACTCCTCATCTAGATATTAATTCCATGTAAAGCTCTGTTTTAAAACTTTTTGATAGGATTCAAGTCCAAATCCATGTGGTGTGCCAACGATAAACTTTGTGATTTTATATAAATAATTCACCTTTAGGGGATTTCCAAAAAACATGGCTTCATTTTTGGCAACGTCATTGTATAATGTAAAGTATTGAATGATGTAAATATCTTTTACATATTCTCCCTATGACGTCATATCCATTGTATGACTTCATTTCCATATTCATCAGATGACTTCATTATTGCTCATGTATATTCATCCCCTGACGACTCTCATTTACATATTCATTACATGACGTCACTCATTTGCATATGCAAATCTACATCCAAAGAATAGTATATGCAGCATTTACTGCCGATCTCTGTAAGTTGCAAAAAAGGGCAATTTTGACCTATAAACGCCATGGGACCCTATATTATTCTCAGCATCTTTTGTAAGTGCAAAGAACAAAGTTTCCAATGATATTAAGGGTTTTTCTGAAATTACAATGGGTAAGTACTGAGAGGGCCTAAGAAAAGTATTGAGTTCTATGAGAAATGTACATATTTTTCCCCATAGAGACCCCCATTTGAAATATCATATGACTTTAAAGACAGAAATTACTTTAGCTATTCAAGTTAAAGATTTTGAGTAAGCAAAGAATAATGACACATATATTTAAGACCCTGCGAAAGAAATTAGCCTCTAAAAGTGAAAAGTTGGGATATTACAGGCTTTTGACAGTGGGAGGGCTAGAAATTGGTATAGGAAGATGAGGGTAAATTGGCCGGAGGAGGGCAGTACAGTCGATAGGGAGCATCGGGTAGCTCTTATGGTAGAGAAGAGACGGCTGGGTCGCCGTTTCCAGTTGCAAGTTTGGATGTAAGTCATCTCTGCAATAGGAAGTTATGGATCGACGTGATGCATTTTACTCTGAAGCCGCATGATCTGAACCAGGGGAGGATGCACTGCAATGACCAGTGGTTTACTTGTGGGGCTCACCACGCTAATGTTTAAAGGAATTTCAAATGTATTTTTTGAATATTTACTTGTTAATATCCTATTTTAGAATAATTGCGTTCAGGGGGCTTTTTTATTGCCTCACCTAACATTTTTTTCTTGCATTTTACTTCTTCCTGATGTTTATCGTAAAGTTTATATATTTTTTTTACGGTTAATAACCCTTTTTTTTCTATACGATTGATTTTTCTGAAACGGTTTGTTTTATTCGTGCTCATTTTGTATTTTATTGAGGGTCTGGTTCACTTGGCCACCAGAGGGGATTTGGGCACCAACCCCTGCACAGAGACCTCTAAGCGAGCTGCCCGGGCTGTGGTTTGATGAGTGAGCTGTTCTTGTGAAAGAAGGATATGGAAATAACGAACAGTATTCAATCTCAACGTCCATTAAACAAATATACAAAATAAGAGCAGCTAGAGCAAACACGGACCTCTGAAACATCAGAGGTGGGATCAGGTGCCATGGAGGAGTGAGCATCCCCTGCCGACCGGTCACACCCGCCGTGTGCTCGTTGTCATAATCAGGAAATAACGGAAAAAATCCGTGGTCAATTCAGTGTATAAATAATGGACTAACAATTGGTATGAAAGACGTCAGAGAGCATTTCATTCAATGATAAATTGTATTTGCTGACAAGGTCATTGTATCGACCATAGAATTTACGAAATGATGACTTTAAACTAGACTGTTGATATTCTTGTTTCATCAACTTGCTTGACAATAATTTACCTCGTTTAAGAAATTGTTCATACGTAGAGCATGCTCTTGCGTATCGAATCAACTGAGATATAAATACTCCGTATGCAGGTGTTGAAGGTATATTGCTGCATAAGTAAGGGAAGTTGACGATAGAAAAGTTAAAGTCATCACGTTTATCATATAGCTTGGTTGTTAGATTACCATTAGTGTCTTTTTCAAGTAAAATATCCAATTATGAAGCAGAAGTGTCGGACTCTGTGGTGTCTTTTATCTCAAGCTCACTAGGATATATCGTGTCGACGTAGGAATGGAAATTACCATTATTAATTGACAATACGTCGTCGATATATCTAAATGTCGAGTTGAAGGCCACAGCAAGTGTTTTCTTCTTTTCACGCAAAAGATTTTGCATAAATTCTGCTTCATATGAATATAAAAATAAGTCTGCTAATAACGGAGCGCAATTTGTACCCATGGGAATTCCAATAGATTGTTGGAATACCTGGTCTCCAAAAACCACATAGATATTGTCAATCAGAAACTCAAGCATCTTCTTGATGTCAACTTCAGAGTACTTATGTGTGCAATCAGAATCTGTTTTAACAAACTAATGTTTCAAATGACCAATGACGAGGTAAGTAATCTTACGAGTTCCATTTTTGTTGAAGAAGCAGCTGTCAATGATATCAAAAAGCCTGGATTTTAATTTGTCGTGGGGAATTGTGTATAAAGTTGAAAAGTCGTATGTTTTTATGCTGTTGATTTTTGTAAAGTCTTGTGATTTCAAGTTGTCCAAAAGTTCTTTAGAATTTTTAAGTATCCACATCTGATTTACACCACTTCTTGAATATATAGTTGTACAGTACTCTTGAAGTTTTTCCTTCATTACTGTCAATATTTTAGTGAGAAGTAACAAAAGAGGCTTGGTTGAACATTTACTGGAACCTGCAATGTATCTTTGTTTGTAAGGGTTCTTATGAAGTTTCGGAATCCAATATATATAAGGTAGTTCAAATTCAATTTGGCTCTGTGGAATATTAAAAGTATTCAAAACTGACAGGTGATTTTTAAGAATTTCTTCCTTAGAAAGAGAAGTATAGGTATAAGTAGGATTACCACTTGTAGAATTAAATCCAAGTTCTTCTAGTCTTCTAGAATGCAATTTATATAATGAGCCTTACAAACGAAGACAATGTTGTTACCTGCTTTGTCGGCAGGAACCAGTACGTACTGATCGTGTAATCTATCTAATTCTTTTTTTCACTTCTGGTTTATTGAACACAGAAGGATAAATGGTTTTCATTTTGCCCCTCAATCTTTTAATACGTGACTTTAACATGGATCTGATACATTTAATCCATTCTGACAAGGTGTCAATGTCTTCTTTTTCATATCTAGCCCATCGTCTGGCGTAATTTTCAACAGAATCCATAATATTTATGAAATTCTGACGCCAGTTGAAGGATCGGGGTTCCCTATATTTAGGACCTTTTAAAATAAGTGATCTAAGGTCCTCATTACGAACTATATTTACGTCACCTGTAATAACGTGTCCAGCAGGACTATAGTTATAGGGCGAAGAAGAACATGAACACGAAAGGGGATTATTTTTCAGATAGTCGATATCCAGGCCATGTAAAGTATTTTTGTAATTGAAAAGTTTGGAAGCAATGGTCGATGTATATTTGTAGGAAATACAAGGCGTAGTCTTTAACTTGAAATATGGTGGAATATAAGACTGGACCCTTTTGTGATTAAGAATATTACTAATATTTACCGCGTCAATTCCTTTATTGGCATATTGAAGTTTAAGGAAAAGACGGATTGTTTTAGCTGCATTTTCTTCCGTGAAACGTGCGGGTTTAAAAAGCCTATGATGTGCAATATCCATAATCACAGAACCGAGCCTATATTCAGGTGTCGAGGAATCTAAATTTGGATGTTCCTTGGTCTTTTCAAGAAGACTATTTAAAAGTTTCAAAGTGACAGAGTAAAGTTTTGTTCAAATATGATGTAAACCTAACTTTTGATTTACATAAGTGCTAATGAATCAAAAGAGACGTCGTGTATTGCAGGTTTATTGTATTTTATTGAAAGTAACATTACGAGACAGGGATCGTCGCAGAGTTCTGTTAAAGCTTTTGACCTTTTGCGAGTTGGTGTCTTGGATCGTCTTTTAAATCATATCCGGCAAAGAAAGAAGGATTTTTCCCCCCGGCATTTTAGTACAATACTTATGATTAACAGCTACAAAACCTCGAAAACCCAAAATATTGTTAATTTTTTTTATAAAAAATGCAAAATTTTGATTTCTGTCAATAGGGCTAGAAAGCAACTTCCGGTTCTGGAAAGAAATTCATGCAACCGTTAAATAATTGATTTGGCAAAGTAAAAGTTGTCCTACCTTTAAGGTACATAGTTATAACTCGAATATAATTTTCAACCTAAACTTATGGTGTTGCGTTTCCATCGACAGTTAGTGTATTTACATAATTTGAATCATAATAATTTAAAAGTAATACGTGTTTTTGTTTCAGATTTCTCCATGGTAAAGTTCCAGACGCTAGAAAGATATTGGTCAACACAGGCTCTGCATCGGAACAGTACCAGGAGTTATGTCCAGAACTACATTTCAGGCCATCTTATCGTTCTTACAAGTAACACCTCCAGCTGATATCGATAAAAGTTTCTCTCACGTTTTGATGTATTTTGTAATTGATTTTGTACTTGCGGAAGATTTCTGACAAAACCCTTCAATATGTTTGTAAATATGTCACAGTATCATTTACATGTATGTTACTTAAATGTATATCCATTTTCTAAAGTTAAAAATAAGGAAATTATATTGCTTGGACTCCAGTTCTTGAACAAAAGAATATGACTGAATTTTTATTTCCTAAAATGGGAATCCAAGTACATAATTACTATTTGCAACTTATCTTTAAATAATTACATATAGAATCATTGAAGCACAGTTTATATTGCTTTCTACTTTTTTAACAGCTGAGAAGTTGACACGCTTACAGTGGATCACGTTAAAGAGAAGTCCAAGGAATAATACTAGCTGCACAGGGAAATAGCGGGTTGTAACTTGTAACATGTCTGGGTATATATACGACTTTTCTGTTTATCTTGGTAAAAAAAACACCATTTTTACTGTACGTGCAAAAGGCCTTGGATACAATGTAACACTTAGATTATCCGAATCCCTTTTTGATCAAGGGTACAGACTTTTAACTGATTGTTTTTATAAATCTTTAGCTCTTGGCAAAGAATTGTTTGCAAGGAAACTTTACCTTGTTGAGGTACTGAAATCAAACAGTTTATCTATACCTGATGAACTTAGAGATGTTAAAAATTAGGAAAGAGTAACAACACATGATGACTTAAAATTGCAGAGAGTTGATGAACTTGTATTTGTAAGGTTGTCATTTTTTTATGTCACCTTTACATCAGGGTTCGGCTACAACTGTTTGTGAACGCACTATGAAATCTTGGAACAAAAAACAACTTGTACAACATGTAGTGGCAAATGATTATAATAAATGTATGGGAGCTGTTGATCTTCCAAACCAGTTTACTAATACATATCCATCTTAAATAAAAACATTATAGCATAAGTGAAAAGTTCTTTTGTTTCATTTACTAGATATCATGGTTTTGAATTCATATATTATTTTTCAAGAAGGAGATGGGTGAACTTAGCGTGCAGAAAGCCCATTAGCTTCAGATTTATAAAAATCAAATTCAAATTGTGAATTTAGTATTTAGAGTAAAGTTCTCATCATTGATTTTTATGAAGTCATGATAAAAAAAAATTTGAGAAAAATTTTTCATTAAAATATGTATTCTTTTATGTAAAATAAAATACTGTGGTATCCATTGGGTTCGAACCCTGGCAATAAAAATCCTGGTTTGCATTCTCTATTGAGACTAGCACGCTAACCACTACGCTACACAAGTCCTGATGGAGTGTGGCATTTAAATCATGTTTGTGAGATGACCATTGAATTCAGGGACTTCAAATATTTCTTAAAAAGATACGGAAGTTATGTCATAAAATTATATTTTTAAGGTATAGTGGGTCTTTGTACCATTATTTTGGAAACCAAAATATGTATGTTTGTATGCAAACTATGAGGATTAACTTTCACAAGAATGGAGAGAAGACCCACTCATATCGAAAAATAGAGTTACAGTGTGAAAAAATGACTCGATTTGTCCTCTGTCGTGTGTATACAATTAACTTCAATCTTCATGAGATTTTTGCAAGTTGTTGAGATTTTACATAAAGTATACTTTAATGTTAGATGAAATATTAAAGAACATTTTTATATAATTGAGATATAATTTTTCACCTTCATGTTTGTTGCGCTATGGGCCTAATCTCTCGTAATGTTCACCCATCTCCTTTAGAAAATCGCACGAAAGTCAGATTACAAATTGTTCTGGATTTGGACAACTTGAATTCCATGAATCATTTGCTTTGTCACTGATGGGTGTGAATGAAAAGTCTGTATCAAAAGCAAGTGTTATTCAATGTATACCTGAATTTTAAGAGAAAAGGAAAGATTGTATATTTTGTAATGCTGAGGCAATACTTTTAAAGAAGTCTCCTAGTTATAAGACACTTGTATTTTGTCCATCATGCCAAGTTCCTCATGTTTATCAAGCGACAGAAATTGTTTTAAGAAATGGCATAGTAGAGAAGGAGAAGATGTTCGAAAGAGTACAGATTTGTCATGTAAAAAGAGAGAGCTATGAAAATATTTAGTACATGTATTCTTTAAAGGACATACCATATTTCTGTCCAGTGAATTCAAATATATGCACATTATATAAATGTAACCGTCGTTAGACATGCTGATGATGCCGTTTATTTGAAATTGCTTCCTCCTTCATTGAAATGACCATCCTGAAAAAAATTGACTAAAAATATTATTTCTTTTATTCAATCAATTCCTGGTCCATTATCACATGTGCCACCCAATCCCTAAACAAGGGTCAAGGTTCATGACTGTTGGGTGATACCCTGTACAAAAAGGCAGAAAAAGTTTTGTTTACTAATGACTAAGATTTTTATTATTGTAATCACCAATTTTCCATTAAACTCTAATTCTGAAAAAGAAAAATAATTTCTCTCCCTCCTGGGTCTGAAATCTCCAAGACAGAAATTTCAAACAAACATTTTTTTTGGATGACCTTATTTTGCTTAATATTCAAGTAATTAAAAAAAGTATAAAATGCAAACATACTCCACTCTGCTGTATCCACCCTCTATCATAGGCAGTGTCTACGGGAGTCTGTAATACCATTAAAAAAAAATATGCCAAATCAAGGCCGTAACTACCATTAAAGATTCTCTAAACTTTAAGAGTTTTCTGATAAGTGAAAAATTGTTACATTGAACTTATGAATTATGTGTCTCTTCGTGCCAAATTAATATTTTCCACTTTTGTTTCAATTTCTGTACATCGTTCATCTCACCTGGTGCCTTGTTTTCATTTAGAACGCATGATCCCTTTTTTACCGCCAAAATATGGTTGAAATATTGCCAACTTGGCGTTAAACAATATGAAATCAATCAAATAGAACGCATGTTTAAAATAATTTAAAATGTTTGTTTTGTAAATTATTTGATTGTTTAACATCCTTTCTAAAAACTTCTCATTCAAATTGAGATACCACTGCTTTTCGGTGGAGGACTGCAAGTTTAAAATCTGTCCTGGACTTTTAGATGATTGAACAATGAGGTATATTTTTTGTGCCATCACTTAGTGTGATATATTACCTCGGTTTTGCGGTCTCATCCGAAAGACCGGTGTCATCCAAAGGACCGGTCTCTACGTCCCGCAGTGGAATTCGAATCTGCAAAAATTGTAACAAGAGCATTAACAATCGCAAACACCAAATTAAAAGATTATTATTCCCATTTTAAAGCAATCTGTGCATTTTGTTTGTACGTTGTTTAATTCTTCATTCTTTGACTTTTTTTTACATGAAATAAGCAATTAAACATTTGACAGATTATATTCTATAAATATAATTTGATATTCTGTTGAAATAAAAGTAGCAAGGTACCACTTTCTCCCATTCCTTACAATAAAACTCGGGAGCTGATCCTCCTCCAGTCTCTGCAGTAGATCTTTTTCTTTTCGCTTCTTTCTTTTTGGTTATAGACCGTATATCTGCCCACTTTCTTTTTCATTTCATCCATTGCTCTGTAGACCATAGTCACAAAATTAAAATCAGACTATTCACTAAAAAAAATTGATGGAAGGCGTTCTGATGACATTCTAAGGTGTGTTTGTTTTTATTTATAGCAGACGGTATATGGATAAAACGATACAAGCAACTGCACTTGCGCAAGGTCATAACCAAGAAAAATATTTTCCACTTACTAAAAGAGCTCCAATTTCGTAAATACCCTGCCTATGGATATTAAGTAAACAAACTAGGCACCTGCTTTTCAATTATAATGATGATCAATGGTGCCTCTTTCAAAATTGTGAATGTCATAGCATCTGGATTAAAACATGAATCAAATTCAATCACTGGAAAGTTGTTGCAAAATGCTCATGTGACCTATAAGGCCAATGAACCTCTTGTTTGATGTATTTTACCATTAATATCTTGAACCCAGTTATTATGAAGTTTCTATCCTCGGTCCCATTGAGTTTTAGATGATGAAGTTTGATTATACATGAATATTGCACATGTCTTTTTCTTCTGCTACCTGCATTTAGGAAAGGAAATTTAAGTTTTGCTTAAACTGTACTGTCAAACAAGGATAGTGGCTCATTTCTGTTAGAACTATAATTCAGACGGTAATATATTCCTTGTATTGCAAGAAACTTAAACTTATACAAAAGACTACAGAAAATAGTAGTCAAGTGGTATTGCTTTTCTTCTTTCTAACCTACATTTTTTATGCGTTATATTTTTTTCTCTGACCTACATTTATTTATGTGTTATATTTTTTCTTTCTGACCTACATTTATGTGTTATATTTCCAGGCCCTCTTCCCGGGACAGTCGGATTATAATGGTGGGAATCAAAGTTGAACAACGCCAACTGGTTCTCCTGCTCCACAAATTTCTATCAAGAGTGAATTTCCAAGGAAAAATTGTATCATTTCCCCTGAGACAACCGCACAAGTCCAGGATCAGAGGGGAAATAATAACCAGCTCATTTGCCGTTACGATTCACGAGGAGCTGGCAGACAAAAGGCTTGGCTATTTCAAGAGAACCAAAGTTTCCAAGGCTAAACCTGTTGCTATGTTTGTTAAGGAGATTCCAACCTCGGTTAATCAAAATGCATTGGCTGAGCTTGGAATCTCCTTTGAATTTTATGAGCATCAGTTTTATTTACCACTTTTATAGACTTTATAGCACTATTATTTACCAGCTTCTACAGACCACGTGCGCTGAAACGACAAGATGGAAGGTATGTTGTTTTTTAGAGCTAAACTGCTGTTTTAGAGAGAAGTTTATGCACTCCTTGTAATTAGGTTAAGCACATTAAAGAAATATAAGATGCTTACGTGACATATACCTACGTGCAGAAAATTATCTCGACATAACATTTAGAGAAAAAATTCGTGTGCCCCGTAAAAAAAACTGTTCTCAGTGTGAACAATGATATTCAGTTTGTTGATAGACCTTACAGTATACAGACGTAGTCACGGTTCTGGGAGGTTTTGCAATTCACCTAGATTCACTTACATTTGTGAGTTATTTTTTCTTTTAATGTTGTCTAGTAATACAAAAACAATTTTACAGTTAAAGCTGAACACTACTCGTAAATAGGCATAGTCCGCCAAATTCCCTGTTCTTCAACGCTCTCCCTACAACTCGTATGTAAGGAGCAGATCGCTAGTCAGTTCATTGTATTTCACTGTATAGATCCAACGAGTGTAGACGTATATATTACAAAGCGTGCTACTCAATCTCAATAAAATTATCAAATTTTACGTAGTTTTTACAAAACAGGACAAAAGTATAATTGAAGATACATTTTAATACATAGTTTACAAACAGAAAATGCACATAAAAACAAGAAATAAACGCAAAGTAGATATCATTGAGATGGTGGCCATCTCAGAGGGCCCCGCTTTCAACAATGAAAATGTAAGATAGTTTAAACAGGTTAATTTTGAAGAGGATATGTTTAATACAGTAAAAATTTTAAGTACAACTTCACGGATATTGCAAATTTACAGATATATATCCAAGTTATCTTGTATACCCAGTTAGGGGGGGATATGCACCAAACAAAACAGAAAGGCTAGTTCTGACCATTGAATAGTGCCACTCTGTGATTGAAGTATAAGCCAGATTGGACCAAGGGGAGAGGAGAGATATGCTCCGGACAATGATTTTTAAGGTCTTCCGTTTCCAACGGAAGACCTTCTACTGATTCTGTTGGTAAAGATTATTATTCTTTTTTTTCTTCTGCTTCCTAGACCGCAACTTTGAGGCCTCATATCTTGCTCATTTCTCAACGGATTTCGCTCAAATTTTCAGACGTTAATAAACTCTATCAGATTGTTGTCTAAAATTCCCCAAAGTATGTAGGTAATCATCGTAATAGAAAAAAACCAATGATTTGTATTATTTTCAACAGTAAAAAGAATATTTTCATTTTATCTAAGAAATAGCAACATTATAACTAGTTTAAAGTAGCGTCCTGACTAGACAACAATTGTACAAAACAAGAAATCTGTGAGCCAATGCTTACAAGTAATACGCCTGTTCTGATGTAAATAAGCACTATCATGTAAATATACACAAGTTCAGTTACAGGCAGATGCACAGAAAAATATGAAGGTGACATCAGATTCATATCAAAATTAACCCCACCATATGGCATGCCTAAACAAAGAAAGTAATAAAATTTGAAGCATCCGCTATGAATAGCTAATGAGAAAACTGCGACAAAAATCTGTTATTTGTGAAAAAGACAGGCGCACAGACAAACAGGAAGTTGATATCCGATTACAAAAAAAATGTATACCAACATATGGCATGCCTCAGAGAAGATTGTGTTAAAATTTCAAGCATCTACAATGAGTAGTTGCAAAGAAAACTGCCACAAAAAATTGTTATGTATGAAACAGACAGAAGCACAGAGAAAGAGAAAGTTGACATCGGATTTGAACGAAAATGTATCCCACCATATGGCATGCCTCAGAGAAGATTGTGTAAAAATTTCAAGCATCTACAATGAGTAGTTGCTGAGTAAACCGCGACAAAAATTTTTGATGCATGAAACGGACAGACGCACAGAAAAACAGGAAGTCGACATCAGATTTGTGCGAAAATATATCCCACAATATGGCATGTCTGAGAGAAGATTGTGTTAAAATTCCAAGCATCTACGATGAGTAGTTGCTGAGAAAAGTGCGACAAAAATTTGTGATGTATGAAACGGACAGATACAAAGACAAACAAGAAGTTGACATCGGATTTAAGCGAAAATGCATCCCACCATATTGCATGTCTCAGAAAAAATTGTGTTAAAATTTCAAGCATCTATAATGAGTAGTAGCTGAGAAAACTGCAACGAAAATTTGTGATGTCTGAAACGGACAGACGCACAGACAAACAGGAAGTTGATATCGGATTGAAGCGAAAATGTATCCCACCATATAGCATGCCTTAGAGAAGATTGTGTTAAAATTTCAAGCATCTACGATGAGTATTTGCTGAGAAAACTGCGACGAAAATTTGTGATGTATTAAACGGACATACGCACAGACAAACAGGAAGTTGATATCGGATTGAAGCGAAAATGTATCCCACCATATGGCATGCCTTATAGAAGATGGTGGTAAAATTTCAAGCATCTACGATAAGTTGTTGCTGAGAAAACTGCGACGATTTGTTTCGGACGGACACACAGACAGACACTAGGGTAAAACAGTATACCCTCCTCTCCTTTGGAGCGGGGGTATAATTATTTAAATCACTTTATAATGACAACGTACTAACAAAGTCTGGTTTTTGACGCCATTTTCATAGTAAAATCTACGACGCAAGTTCTTTTAATGTAATGCTTTATATACCTTTACGGGATACAACTACATAATCCCTGTATAATATTCCAATCTTTTACGGAATAAACAGCAATTCTTTACTACCATTTCATTTTAATCCGTGTGTTCATTTATATATGTCTAACCCTTCATACTTAAAGGAATAAGGCAAATTGCATATTATAATGCAAATACATTATCTATGTGATGATATACGTATCTACATTTGAATACATTTACGGAATAAACTATAATCTTATCTGATTTTATTCCGTATTACGTACTTTTATATTCATAACACCTTCTTTTACGGAATAAATGGATATTAAATACATTTTATTCCGTATTTCAATTTGTGCCAGATAACCAAGTTTACGATTGGTTCCGGATGCAAGGTCTCCTCCCCACCACCATTCCATGCAACGTAGATGATTGGTAGGGAGAAATGGTTTTGAAGTCCTCTGCTAGGGGTAGCGTACAGGTCTACAGCAGTCCACTGGAGGGTCCTTCATCCGGGAGCTATTGAAAGAGTATTTCGCGGTTACCATCAAACGTAAAAAACTTTATGATACAATCGAGATTGATGAGTCGTTGTTTGGACGACGCGTGAAACACCACAGAGGAGATCCAAACAAAGGACTTAAGGTAACATGAATCACACACTGTGTACATTTTATACATATTATTTAAATTAACAAGACAAAAATATTTAACTGTTAAAGAAATTGATAATATTTACAGTTGAAAGTATTCACACTATGTACGATAAAAAAATCACATTATTTAAAGTTTAACTATTAACACTATGTACAATTACATTTTTATAAACTATAAACAAATTACGATATTGATTTCACAAAATAAGAAATTCTTTCCTCAGATTTGGATATTTGGAATGGTGGAAAGGGAGAACAACACCCTTATCATGTACCCGGTAGGAGACAGAAGGGAAGAAACTCTTATTCCTATCATTGAACGACATGTTGAGGTATGTAACCCTGAGGGAGCACCGTCTTCAGTGACGGCTGGTCTTTCTACTGTTCCTTGAACGATCGGGGCTATGACCATTTCACGGTGATTCACAAATACGCCTTCAAGAAGATGTATATTAATACATCAACATAGCAGGAGATGGATGCCCATACCAACCGCATTGAGGGTGCGTGGAAACTTTAAGAGAATGGCGGGAACAAAGATCATTCAATTTGAAGGACACCTCGCCGAAATAATGTGGAGGTCACATATCAGCGCAGATGTCTATTCCTCCTTCTTTGATCTAGTGAAGTCGGTGTACCTTCTCGACAAGCCTGCCACATGGACCTGTCTGCCAGACTCCCGGTTGTCTGACTGGGATATCAGACCAGGTATATTAAAAATAAACATATGGAGAAATGACGTGCAGTTTATTCATGAGGTTGCTCCCACGTGATTTGCCTCTCATTAATATTCATAATATCCTGCTCAAATGATACCATTTCTTTAATTTTTTTAATGTTAAACTATGCAAGACTACTTTATTTAAATTCCTTAAAGCTCCCGACATACTCAAATTGGAAGAACATAGCGCTATTGTCAGTTGGCAATTAATGATACCGATTGCTTTAGTAATAAGTAGGTCAGGCGGATGCAAAAATTGCCGTTTTTAAAGGCGGTCGTAACTCTTCATACAATGTTATAACATCGATATTTTCGACAAATAGAACTTCGTTTGCACCTATTAATCGGCGGAAGAAATCTGTCATAATGCAATAAACACTTACATTTAATCAACAAAAATGATAAAAACACTAATTCAGTTCCCGTTCCTTCAATAAAACAATGTACTCTCGCTTCGAAATTTCAAATCAAAAAGGCGGTGGCAACTTTCACTTTGGCATCAACATCATTGTTATTTCCGGTAGAGGATATAAAGAAAAAAAAACAAAGGATCGGCGGAAGAACTTTATCCGAAATAGTTAGTATATAAAAATTAACAATTTTTTGTACGTTCTCTATATAAACCTTTATAGAATCTGCCGCCATTATAGCTCCAATATGGCGAATATGTAAATGAGCAGAATGAACACCATTGCTGTGGCCTTCAACTCGACATTTAGATATATCGACGACGTATTGTCAATTAATAATGATAATTTCCATTCCTACGTCGACACGATATATCCTGGTGAGCTTGAGATAAAAGATACTACAGAGTCCGACACTTCTGCTTCATACTTGGATATTTTACTTGAAAAAGACACTAATGGTAATCTAACAACCAAGCTATATGATAAACGTGATGACTTTAACTTTTCTATCGTCAACTTCCCTTACTTATGCAGCAATATACCTTCATCACCTGCATACGGAGTATTTATATCTCAGTTGATTCGATACGCACCTCTGATGTTTCGGAGGTCCGTGTTTGCTCTGCTCTTATTTTGTATATTTGTTTAATGGACGTTGAGATTGAATACTGTTCGTTATTTCCATATCCTTCATAAAAAAAAAACATTAAACACAACGATGCAAAAGAGTTATATGTAAATGTAAACTTACCTATTACATCTTTTGAACAGAATCAACACGCAAGAAAAAGGAAGGTGTGTGTCATCCCAAGTCATATGTCATCCCAAGTCATATGTCGAGAAGGAGCCTCTTCCCAGTGGAAAGACAAAAAGATCCCTCCATTACAACCCATACTCCAAATCAGCGTTTGCGTGGTCTGATGATGATGATTTTCAGTTGTGACATTACAATGTGGTTCAACTTTCATAATGGCTGCCCTCCATGAAACGTTATATTTTGTTATGATTTGTTTATTAAATTTCTGTTAAAACATTGAAAAATGTTTTTTAATTTTTACTTAAAAGGACAGTTTGTTTGAAATATTGTACTTTAAATGCATTTTTAAAGGTTTATTTTACTTGGATTTAGTCGGATTAAAAAGAATTTCTCAGTAAAAAATTGAAGCGTCTTACCTCTTGAGAACCATGACACCGGAAGAGACAGCATATGTGCATGATCTTGTTAACTTTAATCTGAATGATGACTACAATCTTTCATCATCCAATGACAGAAAATGATAGTTAGGTACTGTTAGGATATCGGATTAAACATTACAAGTTTTATATGGCTTTATACGTATAAATTTTGTTGATTTTACATATTGTGTGTATACTGACGGAATAAAGCATATACTACATATGAGAAAAAAAGTGTAGCAATAAAAAATATATTTTAAGAGGTAATACGATAAATACACAAGGGAAGACGAAGAATAAAATTTTGCATCATAAGATCATTGTACATGTATACATTAGTGAAATACATGTTCACAGATGAATTTGACGTTAACGTCAACAACCTCAAACTTATTTGGTTTGCGAAGCAAATAACAGGATAATGCCTTTGAGTCTAATAACTGGAGGTTTTTTTATCGTCATTTTTTTTTACCATTTTTTATTTAAGTTGAAATTAGACATTATGTCTACCTTTTTCATTCAATACTTATAATTACACTGTACGTGTACATATATTCACTACATTACACATACCTGACTTTAAAAAAAAAAGATCGTTGCACATTCATTTTGTTGCAGGGGTGGTTAATATGCAAGTTTAAATGAAAACCAACTCCTGTCTAGGGTTCATATCGTTTAATATTTCTGATGTTTAGGAAATGAATGAATGAATGGCCCTATCAAGTAAAACAATAACAATGAGTACCACATGAAATTATAACAAATGTATACCTGTATTCTATTTCACTTATTTAAATGATTGATTGATTGTATATTGTTTAACGTCCCTCTTGAGAATTTTTCACTCATATGGAGACGTCACCGATGCCGGTGAAGGAATTCAAATTTAGACCTATACTCGGCACTCAGGGCCATTGAGCAGTGAGGGTTCTTTATCGTGCCAACGCCTACCGTGACACGGGACCTACGTTTTTAAGGTCATATCCGAAAAACCCGTGACTTTCATTTCTAGTGCCGAAGGAACAATCACTACCTTAATCAAGAAACATCATGTTCACCATCCATCTCTAAAGGGTCAGGTGACCAGCGCTAAAGGTCTGACACTTCACCAGTGTCATCCACTTCAGCACCATCCTCATCCACTTCAGCACCATCTTCATCCACTTCAGCACTATCTTCATCCACTTCAGCACCATACGAGTCATCGGCTACATCTAAATCTCCCATTATATGTAGTGAAAGTAGCTCCAGCACAGTGAGCACACACTTGGAAGGCAGAGGAAGAAGACTTATTGGTAAATCTGAGGCATGATAAGAATGACAATTTTTGGGAGTTGAACTATGTTCAATCTCCCATGGTCATCACGTATTTAACATGCGCAGTAATTTCTGTTGATTACCTAGAGACGAAAGCGAGGCTACTGCGTCGGCTGATTTACTCCGATGATATTCAACAGAAAACATGCATAAACATCCGCGACAAATAGTTCATGTCATTTTCTCCTGAATTAATCTAATTTCCATAATACAAGTAAATGTAATGATACAGTTATCTTATTTTGAATATTAGAATTCGATCAAAGTACATATGTCAAACTTAATTTTAAAGAACCATGAAAGTTTTTCGTAATGGAACTCGTTTTTAGTGTAGCGTCATGAAAGAAAAACCTCATTTACATACCAGATAATTTGAACGCACACAAACTCTCGCATATACCACTGTTTTTATGTTTTGTCAATAAATATTTGTTTTTAACTTGGTATTGCTCTTTTCTTCACAATACTAATTTAAAAAGATTTGAATAAGTTCTGACGTACTCCATGTATAATGTTCGTGTAATGAAATACATTATTATTCACAGAGAAGTTTTATACAACAAACCTGTTAGCTCTTAAAAGGATGCTGTGTTAAAATCCACATTTTATCAACATTGATATTATTCCTGCGAAACGGAAATTTTCATAACACATGGGTAAAGGTGCAAAGAAAAAAATATTACAAATTTGAAGACTGTGAGCAGTGATATAAATGATCAACCGCCTCTAATATGAATATAATGGCAGTTTGATTACCCCAAAATATGTGTAGGATGAAAAATAGAAGCACAACGGCAATATGTAATAAAGATTCTATGAAAATTTTGTTCAGTGGTGTTATAGGAGTTGCGGATAAGAGATGGTTATACCTAAAGTGTAACAAACAGATGGACAGAAATCACGATTAATAAATTCCCTCTCGCTTTTCAAGCAGGGGGTATAAAAAAGGACTAATGTAGGCAGGCAAGCATTATGGCCCATGCATTTTTTTGCTATTCAATGTCTCTGAACGTCTTTCTCGATCAAGATTGTTCAAACTCAAAAAATAGGAAACAGTTGTCTGTATTTGAAAATACAGACATAATAATAACTTATACATGTAATATTGTTCACTCACTTAACCTCCCGATCAAAGATTTTATTTACACCATGTTCAACTCCCATGAGTGCTTTCAGTGCTTTGATTTACAATGCAAAAACCAAACTGCCTTGTGGAAAGACATTAGTGCTCAACTGAATGAAACACTGAAGTGCAATGTTTCCCCAAATCAAGCAATGAACAAGTACTACAGTATGAAAAAGCGGTGGAAAGAAATTATTGATGCACCAGCTGGAACAGAAAGGAAATATTTTAGGCAGAAAGATCAGTTTAATGAAATGAATGGTACAAAAGAAAGCACAAAACCAACAGTAACGGTAGACACATTGGAAAGAAATCAGAGACGCAAGGGCCAAAACACATAAAGTCTACAAGCAACCCAGAAGGAAGAAAAATACTGTAAAAAGGCGTTCAGACGTAATGGAAGTATTAGAGAGGCATAACAAGGAGTTTAATGAGAAAATGGAACAGATGCACACGGATAAAATGGCAAGACTAGGTAGACTTTTAAATCTCTATGAAAGAGAAATTGAAACAGGCAAGTTGCAGTAAATAAATGTTGATTTCTTTCCCAATAACATTTTCATTTGAGCCCATTTAACTAAAACTATATATTTTGAAAATTGTTTTTGAACACTTAAGTGGCAAGTTGATGTGCAAACACTGAATCATATCCAGCTTTTTAATTGTTAAGCTGCCATGACTTTTTTTTTCCTTTTTCATGTGATATAAATTAGTTTCTACTGTGCCAAAAAGCAATATGTTGAAGTTTTGTGATTTATTTTATTTTGTTTTGATCCTGATAGGATTATAAATAAAATGTTAAATCTTTACTATGAGGACATCTGCACGAAAATAATGATTCCTTTAATATTGAGGTAAATTCAAACAAGCAAAAAGTAGTGGTCCACCGCTTTCAGTGTCTTATTGACTTGGTGGGTGATATGCCATTATGGCATATTTAGTCAAATATGAACGCCCTATCATATGTTATTTCATAGTAACCAAACATGAGGGTCAAGGCCAGGGGGTAAAACATCAGCATGCTCAAAAACATCTTGTCTCAGGAAGTTCACTTGTCAAATATGATATCCTTATCTCTTCTCAATCAAATTTCTGAGTTCCTGAGCAGCCAACCTGCACTTGTCCATGTAGGAAGTAAGCTGTTGGAGTTCCTGTGAGTCGGTCGAAAGCTGACTGGGAGTCTGCAGAGGATAGGGAAGGCAGTGCCAGCAGGGATCTGATGGACCGATACTCCATATAATGCTTGGTGTAGGTTGTCCTCAGTCCCAATTCCTGGACTTTCCATCGCACTGCCTGGTCAAAGTGAAAGGCACATCCTTTGATAAGGTTGTTTAGGAGTTCTTGACGGTTGGCTTTCCAGGCGCCTAAGAAGGAATTCAATATGATTAATGAAAAAAATACCTAAACAAACCCCTTTTTATTGTTATATAATTTTAACAAATATTGTGCTTACTCAACACACGGTTCACAAGTATTCAAGATTATTTTCTTTTTATCGATATCTAAAATTCTGATATTACTTAATATATATATTTATAGTTACTCACTATATAAAGTAGTTCGAAAATCATAAGTTACATATTTTAAATACCTTTTTCAAAGTCAGCCACAAAGGGTAGATCAGAGATGATTCTGGAAAATCTGAAAATAATATAAAAGCAGATTTACTAAAAGCAGTTGAAAGTACATTAGATGGTTTTAAACAAAATAATTTATTTAATTATGAATAATTACCGAGGTACTCAAGTATTTCCTTTAAATATTCAAACAATTTAGTTAGACTTTCTGCAGCATAATCCCTGCTTTTTCTCCTGAACATGAGACAGAAAACATGCGGGATCTGCTTGTAGCCGTCACCCCTGCACCATAACGCATGGATCGACCACAGCTGTTGGAATGACAGTTGGCAAATGCAGCAATCCGGTGAGGGATTGCACGAAGAGTACCTTCACGCCATATTCACTACAATACTGTGGGATCCCTTGGATCACGGTTTTTGATGCAGACAAGTTAAGGCCATTTCTCTGGAGCTGGGAGAGTTCTAGTGAAACATCCAAAACTCTACAGGTCTGTTCCTCTAAAATGGTATCTGAGCCAGGCTCACCCATTGCTGAACGATCGTAGACTCTGACGCCACGAAAGGGGGATACCACACCGCAGTTCTTCATGGACTCTTTTGCCAGAGGGATTTGACAGAATGCCTGTGTAACGTCAGTTATTGCAATATATATCATCATCATCATGATAGAAAGATCTGCTATTGTCATAAAGACACTGAGGGCACAATACCACATATTTGCTAATCCTTCTTTGTGGTTAAATTGGACCTCTCAATGTTCATAAGCCCTCTGCGATGGACCCTGCTTACTGCTGGAGTTGGCTGTTAGGTTCCCGAATGGTGACTATCGCCATATCGTCCATGCATTGCATAAGACAGACATCCCTCCACTTATTGGCGGAAATCCTCAACAGCAGATCATTGTAATAGTGTAAGCCAATAAAGAAAACTCTGGTTGATTTTCTAAGTTTATCAAATAAGTTTGATTGACAATTTCACCGTGATCGTCTACATTTATAGTATGCATTTTCGAATTTGATCCGTATAAACCAATCCACTGTTGATATAAATTTTCAAAGGATCCGTCAAAAGTACAAAGAACTGAAGACCAAACTCCAAATAAACAAAAGTCTGAAAGAATGATCCCCCCAAAAATGAAAGGCGAAGAAAGAATTGATAATTTGACAATAAGACTGGGGACTGGAATGCTTTTTCCTGACCAAAAAAGGATATTTTGTGGTCAGTTGGTATCCATGGTCCCGGATATAAAAATGCATTTCTTTGACTAACCCACCATCACTAACCACCTACCGGTACGCTTTGTCCGTTGACCTATAAACACGAACATGCAGGTAAATACTCGTTACTAGTTTTAATGTACACTACGGGAGTTATAACCTCAAGCCCTATTACGTATTTACTTCCCTTATTTAGTTCCCTTTTTTGCTCTTAGTCAAAACTCAAAATAATACCATTGAATTTCCGTTCAAGTTTTGATACTAACTATGGAAGGGCTTGATAAGTCTATCCGAATCGATTTCGTAACAAAATGATTTAACAAATTATAGTGCATTGGAACAACAACAAAATTCAATTTTTTTTAACAAGATACCAATAGTTTACAAAATTATTCTTTTTTCCCAATTATAAAGTCACCGAATTTGAGTCACCAATAATATACATTCTGATTTTAAAAAACCTATATACACACTTTATTTTCACTACATAATATTGTCTCAGTTTAAAATGTTCAAACAATATAGCCCTACAGTTTTTTTCAATAAGCAAAGTTTGAATCTTCATAGTGACCCTTAATATCACCGCGAGAAAAAATAGCTTTGCAAAGTCAATGAACATTGTATAAGTTTAAATTTTACATTATCTTTCAGTGACTCTACTGGAAAAAGTCAAAGTTCTAAAATGTGAACTTTACTACATCTTTACTTCACTGAAATATAATCTATTGTCTATTTTTTCTTGGCTTTACCAGACAGTAGATTGATATTTAATTGCATTAAATATTAAACATTTGTATATTTCAATCATCTTTAATTAAACCAAATGCCATTTTTATATATGTTAAATCTAATCTTTCCTCTGCAAAAATTATTTCATTTTGCTATATGTGCATTAAAACAATATAGCATACTATCTTCATCAGCAGTCCTTTAGTGTATCAGGTATTACAAATGTAATAGTTTATCTAAAAACTGAGTTGAATTCCTATTCATGTTCTGATGCTTGTTCTTTGTCAAATGTTTTCAAAATATTTCTTGTCCAAGCTGTCCTTGACATGTTTCCATGTCTCACTTTCCCAATAATCGTGATGTGAAATAAACCCATCTGCTGCTTCTTTATCACTTGACATGTATATGGCTTAAAACTCTTTTCACCGATCTCACTGGGAATCTGACTAGGTAGATTGGACACATACTTAGACGCACTTTGACTTGAATTTTCCTCATCCAACTGAAGATCTTCCACAGATTCCTCGTTGCTAGCTGCTTCTATAATGCTTTAAGGACAAATGATACAAACAAAAAATGGATGCCTGGATTGATATATATTTTTTGGCCTAAAACCATTGTAAATGATGCAAATAATAAATTTCTAGAGTATAAAGAAATTGTAAACCTTCTGTGATGTTCAAAAGTCTACTCTTCTAAAAACATCCTTATTAATGTATACAGATATTTTTCACTTTAAATTCCTTTTTTGTCGAAATTTGAGTAAAAAGTTAAAAACTACGCGGTGAAAGTAATTCATTTTATTTATTTAAGCATGACCCAAGTTGTTATTTCCAAATTCTTTAACAAAAGTTAGTTTGTATCACCTGTCCTTGTAGTGTCCGCCAATCAGTTTACGTATGACTTGTTTTGTAGTCTACCGGATATTTCCGGGTTTGCGGTTTCATTTTGTGTATTAGATTTAAGTTCTCCATATGCTGGCGTTTGATGCAGCGCATGTTTGCAGCTACAACTTAAAAATTTTGTATTTGTCTATCCGGCCAAGAGCACATTGTAAGTTTATACGTTTGCAAATGTTTAATATGATTATAGTATTTGAATTTGCTAAAATTACGGCATAGGTGTCATACATAGAATTCGTGTATTTCCTAGTCATTTCTAAAAATAGCAGATACCGCCAAATTTGTAGTGTACGATTTGCATTGATATATTTGCATAGTTTGCTCAATGAGATATTGCGAGATATAATGAGATATTATTACTATGAATTTGAGTGAACTTTAGTCTAAATCTATTCCTGTAATATTCGAATGTATGTAAATCAGATTAATGGCAATTTATTGTTAATCTAGTCAGTATGATTGTTGCATGTATGATTGTCTGTTATTTGATTACATTTTGAATTCAAATTCATTTTTGTATGTTTCAGCCTTTCACCACGTTCTTCAATAAACTAGAAACACAGTTTGATTGGGTGGTTTATCTGCTTATACGCAGTGACAGTCCTTTAGTAATATTTAATTTTTTCCAATCTTTCTTTCTTTCTCTTTAGTTCTGCCTTCTGATTGCTCTAATCAACTTCCAGACGTAGTGGATTCTCTTTCTTAAATTCTACTTTTTAGCTCACCTGAGCCGAAGGCTCAAGTGAGCTTTTCTGATCACACTTTGTCCGTCGTCCGTCCGTCTGTAAACTTCACATTTTCGACTTCATCTCAAGAACCACTGGGCCAATTTCTACCAAACATGGTACAAAGCATCCTTGGGTAAAGGGGATTTTAAATTGTTAGAATTAAGGGACATATCCCCTCGCAAGGGGAGATATTCAAGAAAAAGACAAAAATAGGGTTGGGTCATTAAAAAATCTTCTTCTCAAGAAGCACTGGGCCAGAAAAGCTGAAACTTATGTGGAAATATTCTGGGGTAGTGTAGATTCTAAATTGTTCAAATTATAACCCCCGGGGATTGGGCGGGGCCACAATGGGGAATCAAAATTTTACATAGAAATATATAGGAAAAATCTTTGAAAATCTTCTTCTCAATAACCACTGGGCCAGAAAAACTGAAACTTATGTGGAAGCATACTGGGGTAGTGTAGAATTCAAATTGTTTAAATTATGACCATTGGGGTAGGGTGGGGTCACACTATATATTACAAGGGGGAAATTTGGTAAAGAACAGAATGTCCAAAGCTTCTCAGGTGAGCGATGTGGCTCATGGGCCTCTTGTTTACATTAGTTCTAGGTTCCTCCTTCTTTCCTTCTAGATACATTTGAGACTGAGTCTGACAGGTCAAGTTTCAGTCTTTTATTTTTGTTGAGAGCTTTCTGCAATACATATTTCCCCTATCAACATCATCAGCACATCGTTGTTTTTCTGTCTTGTTATTTCATACTGTAACAGAACTGACAAATAGTCTTGTTTGTGTCTTTGATATTCACTGAAAGCACTGCTGATTGACTTTCTAATACTCTGTAAAAATAAATGTCTTTGTCAGTTTCTTGTATGCTAAGAATGAAGTCTTCACTAATTTTCCAACTTCTGAATAAAGGAGTTTTATATTTCTTACAGGTATCTTCAAATTGAACAATTCCTTTTCACTAAATTTGGTTTCACGTTTTGTCGACGTATGAGTATCTTCAGTTTTGTCTGTCGAAAGTTTCTCTGTTGAAGCCATAGTTCCGTGTTGTCACCAATCTCTCTACACTGTACTGTTTGGTAAACAGTAAAGCATGGTGCCTATCACGGGAAATGACTAATAAAAAGGACAAATTTTATTTTAAGTATAATAAGCATAATGTGAATAGATAGTACATGTATGCCCAAATAAACCGGTTTATACAAGGAATAACATTCACTCACGGAAAAATATATTTAACTTAGTAAGATTTCAAACATGTTAACACGAGAAAACTTTGCGTCTTCATCAAGTATCAAGACAAACCATTTTACAAGATAAATAATAAATAAAAAGATGTGTGCTTAAAATGCTATTGCAACATATACTTATGAACACGTTACATACAAACAACTTAAGTTTAATTTGCGATGACATAGATGGTGTAACAGTACTACAATATGGACCACACACGAATTATGAAATTTTTCTACCAGTGACCTTGAAGTTCCTTGGATCAAGGTCAGGACACACCCTTGGGTCATGGGCAATCTTTGAGTGGAGTAGTAGAATCTAATGTCCCTCGGTAAGATAGATATATACCAGCACGATTGCACAGACAGACGGACGGACAAGGTGATTCCTAGATACCTCCCCAAACTTCGTTTGCGGGGGGTATAACAACTGTGTGTATTTTCAGTATCTCGACCCTAAAGAGTTCAAAAGGAATGGTTTGTATTAATTTTGATTACAAATGTATGGACAGAGAGACACTAGGTGACCTTAAAAGCTCACTTAGCGAAAAAAGCTCGGAGCCTTTAAGTATTTAAGTGAAAGATAACCAGTGCAATTTTGAATTTCTTTACTTTTACTGTGGTGAGAGAGCTTGAATTCAAAGGAACGTCTCCTCTCCATTGAGCGACTTGTAAGTTGCTTATACATGTAGTTACAACTGTATCTGTAAATGGCATCTCATTTTTGGCAATCTTCCCCCACTATTTTCACGATCGTGTTGGTCAACCTTCATTTTATTCTGTTTGTTAAATAAAAATCAGTTAGGTCATTTAACATATAAAACATTAATTGAAAAATGCTGCAAAAGTGTGTAAGCCTAAGTCGACCAGTCTTTATTTTATAATAAAACCTTGTAGAAGTCAAACAGACCAGAAGGTTTAGGATATGGGTTATTTTTAATATTGTATCACAGAGATGTTATGTGCGAATGAAGAAATAAACTCCAGAATTTATAAATATTTTTATCGGCGATGAAAAATTTCACCTATGTCTTAGTTTATTTCACGATCCTGGAGCCAGGAGCTTCAATTTGTAAAGTTCTTTGTACATTACTATATACAATATTGATGACGCATGGTGTTTTGAAGATATATTATCGAACAAAAGAAATTATATTACAAATTTATTATTTCTTTCCGCTTTATGAATTTATGCAAACCACGTCAGACAAGCTTTCTAGGGAAGCTAATACTTGTATAACAAGAGGCCCATGGGCCTTATAGGTCACCTGAGCATTATGCAAGAAGGATATGGAAATAACGAACAGTATTCATTCTCAACCTCCATTAAACAAATATACAAAATAAGAGCAGAGCAAACACGGACCTCCGAAACATCAGAGGTGGGATCAGATGCCATGGAGGAGTGAGCATCCCCTGCTGACCGGTCACACCCGCCGTGTGCTCGTTGTCATAATCAGGAAATAACGGGAAAAATCCGTGGTCAATTCAGTGTATAAATAATGGACTAACAATTGGTATGAAAAACGTCAGTCAGCATTTCATTCAATGATAAATTGTATTT
>PRKT01000547.1:17584-48378 GCA_003671525.1 Saccostrea glomerata | reverse complement strand
ACCCCTGACCCTGGGGCCATAAAATTCACAATTTTGGTAGAAGCACTCTTGCTCATCATAACTATGCTACCCAGGAGCAGAGAAGAAGATTTTCAAAGAATTCATGAAATTTCACTTTATACTTATTTAGCCCCACCCTAACACCAGAACCCCTGATCCTAGGGCCATAAAATTCACAATTTTGGTAGAGGCACTCTTGCTCATCATAATTATGCACTTAGTTAGTTTATTTAATACCCAGGAGCAGAGAAGAAGATTTTCAAAGAATTTATGTATTTTCACTATATAATCTATAGAGCCCCACCCTAACACCAGAACCCCTGACCCTGGGGCCATAAAATTCACAATTTTGGTAGAGGCACTCTTGCTCATCATAACTATGCACTTAATTAGTTTATTTATTACCCAGGAGCAGAGAAGAAGATTTTCAAAGAATTCATTAAATTTCACTATATATTTATTTAGCCCCACCCTAACACCAGAACCCCTGACCCCGGGGCCATGAATTTCACAATTTTGGTTGAGGACTCGATGCTGATTACAATCATGCAAACAATTTGACTGCTTGATGTCCAGGAGTAAAGAAGAAGTTTTTTAAAGATTGCACTAATTTTAGTGGTTTTTGCCCCCCCCCCCCCAGGCCCCAGGGGGGCGGGGCCCATGAAATTCACAATTTTTGTTCCCCTTCACCCATAGATGCTATATGCCAAATTTGGTTGAAATTGGTTCAGTGGTTTCAGAGAAGAAGCTGAAAATGTTCAAATGTTAACGCACGACGAACGACGACGGACGAAAAGTGATCGCAATAGGTCACCTGAGTTTACTCAGGTGACCTAATAAATAGTAATTTTGTGGTTAAAAGCCGAAGAATTACGCCAAAAGCGAAAAGGTAGGCAAATCTGAACTTTTTTATTTGCTTAAATTTCAACTAATTAATGAAGAACAACACTACCTGAGGATGCTTCCACATGAGTTTTATATTTCCTGGCCCAGCGGTTCTGGAGAAGGTTTTTTAAAAATGCCATTAATTTTAACAAATTCATGATTATATCCCCTTGGAAAAGGGGGTAGCCCTTCATTTTAACAAACCTGAATCCCCTTCATCTAAGGATACTTTGTGCCAAGTTTGGTTGAAATTGGCCCAGTGGTTCTTGAGAAGAAGATGAAAATGTGAAATGTTTACGATGACAACGACAGACGACGGACAAATTTTGATCAGAAAAGTTCACTTTAGCCTTCGGCTCAGGTGAGCTAAAAAGCGTTAAAGATCTAATTATTCTTAATCACAATATTGATCGCGCTATTTGTTAAGAACTTTATATGTACGACTTAACTTTATTGCTTGTTTACGGGTGATAATTAGTTCATTCTGCATTCTATTATGTAAATTGCGCCTCATTCATTTAAATCGGATTTTAAAGCTGAACACTACTCGTTAAAAGGCATAGTCCGTTATACTTCCTGTTCTTCAACGCTCTCCCTACAACTCCTATATAAGGAGCAGATCGTTAGTCAGTTCAATGTATTTCACTGTAGATATCCAACGAGTGTAAACGTGTATCTTACAAAGCGTGCTACTCAATATCGATGAAATTATTAAATTTCACACATTTTTTCCGAAACAAGACAAAAGTTTCATGGAAAATGCAGGTCAACACATTATTTACAAACAGAAAATGCACTTTAAAACAAGAAATAAACGTAAAAAATCTAAAAACACGATATTAGTACTAAATGTCGGCCACGAGTTTCGAGTGTGCAATCGGGTGTAACGAAAGCGAACGGTTTATATACCCGTCTGACAGTGCCTATTTATGAGAAGTGTTCAGTTTTAATTAACAACTTAAAAATAAAACAACCAAGGGAAATACTTATTTTACGAATAACATTCCGATAAAAAGAAATGCCAAACGAAATTTTCACGATTCTAAACGCACGATCTCGCACGAGTAAAATCGCAAACGATTGAGTTCTGATACACACACGATCTCACACATTACACGAACGATCACGCACGATTCTACTCGATTGGGTTGTCAACAATAACGTTGCAGACACTGTAGGTGCAGTATTGTGCTGAGTGTTCAGGGCTGTCATTTCTGCTATCACCTACATTGTTTACAAATAGTATAGAGCAACTCTAGACTACTCAACTTTGTAATATTGTGATTTTTCATAAATGATTTACAAATCTACAAACCTAAAGCAACAATACTCTGGCAGTCCATCTGATAAAAGACTTTTATCTGTTCATCTCTTCAAAAAGAGTTTCTTGTGGGTTCCCATAGGTCCTTTGAATTTTTGAGAATTTAACAGTTCTTAAAAAACGTAATCTCAGGAATCTTGCTAACAAGGCAATTTATAGAAATTGTTCCATGATGCCAACTGATGCTATTTGCACACCACCACCATGAAGGCGTCTGTTCAGCACAGTCTGGGAACACCACTTGTATAAATCAGATGTGGATACTTAAAAATTCTAAAGAACTTTTGGACAATTTGAAATCACAAGACTTTACAAAAATCAACAGCATAAAAACTTACGACTTTTCAACTTTATACACAACAATTCCCCACGAAAAATTAAAATCCAAGCTTCTAAATATCATTGACAGCTGCTTCTTCAACAAAAATGGAAATCGTAAGTTTACTTACCTCGTCATTGGTCATTTGAAAAATTATTTTGTTAAAACAGATTCTGATTGCACACATAAGTACTCTGAAGTTGACATCAAGAAAATGCTTGAGTTTCTGATTGACAATATCTATGTGGTTTTTGGAGACCAGGTATTCCAACAATCTATTGGAATTCCCATGGGTACAAATTGCGCTCCGTTATTAGCAGACTTATTTTTATATTCATATGAAGCAGAATTTATGCAAAATCTTTTGCGTGAAAAGAAGAAAACACTTGCTGTGGCCTTCAACTCGACATTTAGATATATCGACGACGTATTGTCAATTAATAATGATAATTTCCATTCCTACGTCGACACGATATATCCTGGTGAGCTTGAGATAAAAGATACCACAGAGTCCGACACTTCTGCTTCATACTTGGATATTTTACTTGAAAAAGACACTAATGGTAATCTAACAACCAAGCTATATGATAAACGTGATGACTTTAACTTTTCTATCGTCAACTTCCCTTACTTATGCAGCAATATACCTTCATCACCTGCATACGGAGTATTTATATCTCAGTTGATTCGATACGCAAGAGCATGCTCTACGTATGAACAATTTCTTAAACGAGGTAAATTATTGACAAGCAAGTTGATGAAACAAGAATATCAACAGTCTCGTTTAAAGTCATCATTTCGTAAATTCTATGGTCGATACAATGACCTTGTCAGCAAATACAATTTATCATTGAATGAAATGCTGACTGACGTTTTTCATACCAATTGTTAGTCCATTATTTATACACTGAATTGACCACGGATTTTTTCCGTTATTTCCTGATTATGACAACGAGCACACGGCGGGTGTGACCGGTCGGCAGGGGATGCTCACTCCTCCATGGCACCTGATCCCACCTCTGATGTTTCGGAGGTCCGTGTTTGCTCTGCTCTTATTTTGTATATTTGTTTAATGGACGTTGAGATTGAATACTGTTCGTTATTTCCATATCCTTCTTTTAACCACCGAACATGTATCTCTGCTGGTGGACAATTTGTCCCCGAGGATACTTGTCGTTCGGTACTTATTCATGCATGAGTACACATAATAACGAAATGATACTGGCAGGCGCGTCGCCCAGTATAAAAAGGCGTCACTCCTTTGAGTCTATAAGGGACACAGACTCAAGGAGTTCATTTGGTGCCCCTCGGATTATCCTCAGGGATATTAAACATATGTCATATGTACAGTCTTCAGATTCCCAGTTTTGGTATAAAACCAATACATCATATACCAAATTGAAAGAGTGTAAAGTTTCTATTACAAATATATTGGATGATTCCTTTTCCGATCCAATGTCTTCGGTTTCAAAATGTTCTGTGCGAAACTGTAAAACCTGTGACATTTTGATAACTGACACTTCTTTCACCAGTAATCTTACTGGACAGAGCTTCTATACCAAAACTTGGGAAAATCTGAACTGCAAATCTTCTAATGTTGTCTATGGAATAGAATGTAATCTGTGTGGACTTATTTATGTCGGTGAAACCAAGGGATCGCTTAACAAAAGAATATCAGGTCATCGATTTCAAATAAATCATGGTGGTCAGCAGCTTTTATATAAACATTTTAATTCACCTGATCATTCTATTTTATCAATGAAAGTTAGAATTCTGGAAAAGATTTATCACCACACAAATAGTCCGTCGTTGAGTACACCTTTCCGTAGACAACGTGAAGAATTTTGGATTAGGAAACTAGGGACAGCCTTTCCCTATGGATGTAATGACAATGTCGATAGTGTTGGAAATCTAACAAGCCCGCAGTGTAATAATGTAAATGTGATGGGACTTTTTAACAATACTCAGAGACGTAAGCGTAGTCATGGACATCGTTCGTACAATAAACCTGCAATACACGACGTCTCTTTTGATTCATTACTACCTTATGTAAATCAACAGTTAGGTCTACATCATATTCGAACCAAACTTTACTCTGTCCCTTTGAAACTTTTAAATAGTCTTCTTGAAAAGACCAAGGAACATCCAAATTTAGATTCCTCGACACCTGAATATAGGCTCGGTTCTGTGATTATGGATATTGCACATCATAGGCTTTTTAAACCCGCACGTTTCACGGAAGAAAATGCAGCTAAAACAATCCGTCTTTTCCTTAAACTTCAATATGCCAATAAAGGAATTGACGCGGTTAATATAAGTAATATTCTTAATCACAAAAGGGTCCAGTCTTGTATTCCACCATATTTCAAGTTAAAGACTACGCCTTGTATTTCCTACAAATATACATCGACCATTGCTTCCAAACTTTTCAATTACAAAAACACTTTACATGGCCTGGATATCGACTATCTGAAAAATAATCCCCTTTCGTGTTCATGTTCTTCTTCGCCCTATAACTATAGTCCTGCTGGACACGTTATTACAGGTGACGTAAAAATAGTTCGTAATGAGGACCTTAGATCACTTATTTTAAAAGGTCCTAAATATAGGGAACCCCGATCCTTCAACTGGCGTCGGAATTTCATAAATATTATGGATTCTGTTGAAAATTACGCCAGACGATGGGCTAGATATGAAAAAGAAGACATTGACACCTTGTCAGAATGGATTAAATGTATCAGATCCATGTTAAAGTCACGTATTAAAAGATTGAGGGGCAAAATGAAAACCATCTATCCTTCTGTGTTCAATAAACCAGAAGTGAAAAAAGAATTAGATAGATTACACGATCAGTACGTACTGGTTCCTGCCGACAAAGCAGGTAACAACATTGTCTTCGTTTGTAAGGCTCATTATATAAATTGCATTCTAGAAGAACTTGGATTTAATTCTACAAGTGGTAATCCTACTTATACATATACTTCTCTTTCTAAGGAAGAAATTCTTCAAAATCACCTGTCAGTTTTGAATACTTTTAATATTCCACAGAGCCAAAATGAATTTGAACTACCTTATATATATTGGATTCCGAAACTTCATAAGAATCCTTACAAACAAAGATACATTGCAGGTTCCAGTAAATGTTCAACCAAGCCTCTTTCGTTACTTCTCACTAAAATATTGACAGTAGTGAAGGAAAAACTTCAAGAGTACTGTACAACTATATATTCAAGAAGTGGTGTAAATCAGATGTGGATACTTAAAAATTCTAAAGAACTTTTGGACAATTTGAAATCACAAGACTTTACAAAAATCAACAGCATAAAAACTTACGACTTTTCAACTTTATACACAACAATTCCCCACGACAAATTAAAATCCAGGCTTTTTGATATCATTGACAGCTGCTTCTTCAACAAAAATGGAACTCGTAAGTTTACTTACCTCGTCATTGGTCATTTGAAAAATTATTTTGTTAAAACAGATTCTGATTGCACACATAAGTACTCTGAAGTTGACATCAAGAAGATGCTTGAGTTTCTGATTGACAATATCTATGTGGTTTTTGGAGACCAGGTATTCCAACAATCTATTGGAATTCCCATGGGTACAAATTGCGCTCCGTTATTAGCAGACTTATTTTTATATTCATATGAAGCAGAATTTATGCAAAATCTTTTGCGTGAAAAGAAGAAAACACTTGCTGTGGCCTTCAACTCGACATTTAGATATATCGACGACGTATTGTCAATTAATAATGATAATTTCCATTCCTACGTCGACACGATATATCCTGGTGAGCTTGAGATAAAAGATACCACAGAGTCCGACACTTCTGCTTCATACTTGGATATTTTACTTGAAAAAGACACTAATGGTAATCTAACAACCAAGCTATATGATAAACGTGATGACTTTAACTTTTCTATCGTCAACTTCCCTTACTTATGCAGCAATATACCTTCATCACCTGCATACGGAGTATTTATATCTCAGTTGATTCGATACGCAAGAGCATGCTCTACGTATGAACAATTTCTTAAACGAGGTAAATTATTGACAAGCAAGTTGATGAAACAAGAATATCAACAGTCTCGTTTCAAGTTATCATTTCGTAAATTCTATGGTCGAAACAATGACCTTGTCAGCAAATACAATTTATCATTGAATGAAATGCTGACTGATGTTTTTCATACCAATTGTTAGTCCATTACTTATACACTAAATTGACCACGGATTTTTTCCGTTATTTCCTGATTATGACAACGAGCACACGGGGGTGTGACCGGTCGGCAGGGGATGCTCGCTCCTCCATGGCACCTGATCCCACCTCTGATGTTTCGGAGGTCCGTGTTTGCTCTGCTCTTATTTTGTATATTTGTTTAATGGACGTTGAGATTGAATACTGTTCGTTATTTATATATCCTTCTTGTATGCTATATGCTTTTGGGCACATTCGTGAAATATATTGAGAAGCATTCAAAAACAAAAACTTTTTCAAAGCCAACTTACTATCATTTCCAATTTTTTTTCCTTACAATCCTTGCTATCACTAAACTATGTTTATAAGTTTGGGGGGGGGGGGGCCATCAATGAACATTTACTGTAGTATAGGTAATGATGGGGGAAAAGGGTAAAAAAGGTTAATACGTCTCTGATACGCCAGATAATACGTCCCTGAAACACGTAACAAAACTCAACTCTGACAATATTTCCCAATATTTTACATATTGCTCAAATTTATTGTTTTTAGCTCACCTGAGCCGAAGGCTCAAGTGAGCTTTTCTGATCACATTGTGTCCGTCGTCCGTCCGTCCGTCTGTCCGTCTGTAAACTTTTCACATTTTCGACTTCTTCTCAAGAACCACTGGGCCAATTTTGACCAAACTTGGTACAAAGCATCCTTGGGTAAAGGGGAATTTAAATTGTTAAAATGAAGGGACATATCCCCTCGCAAGGGGAAATAATCAAGAAAAGACAAAAATAGAGTGGGGTCATTAAAAAATCTTCTTCTCAAGAACCACTGGGCCAGAAAAGCTGAAACTTATGTGGAAGCATCCTTGGGTAGTGTAGATTCTAAATTGTTCAAATCACAACCCCCGGGGATTGGGCGAGGCCACAATGGTGAATCAAAGTTTTACATAGAAATATATAGGAAAAAATCTTTGAAAATCTTCTTCTCAAGAACCACTGGGCCAGAAAAGCTGAAACTTATGTGGAAGCATCCTGGGGTAGTGTAGATTCTAAATTGTTCAAATCATAACCCCCGGGGATTGGGCGGGGCCACAATGGGGAATCAAAGTTTTACATAGAAATATATAGGAAAAATCTTTGAAAATCTTCTTCTCAAGAACCACTGTGCCAGAAAAGCTGAAACTTATGTGAAAACATCTTTGGATAGTGTAGATTCTTAATTGTTCAAATCATGACCCCCGGGGATTGGGCAGGGCCACAATGGGGAATCAAAGTTTTACTTAGAAATATATAAGAAAAATCTATGAAAATCTTCTTCTCAAAAACCACTGGGCCAGAAAAGCTGAAACTTTTGTGGAAGCATCCTGGGGTAGTGTAGATTCTAAATTGTTCAAATCATAACCCCCGGGGATTGGGCGGGACCACAATGGGGAATCAAAGTTTTACATGGAAAGGTATAGGAAACGTCTTTGAAAATCTTCTTCTCAAGAACCACTGGGCCAGAAAAGCTGAAACTTATGTGGAAGCATCTTTGGATAGTGTAGATTCTAAATTGTTCAAATCATAACCCCGGTGGATTGGGTGGGGCCACAATGGGGAATCAAAGTTTTACATAGAAATATATAGGAAAAATCTTTGAAAATCTTCTTCTCAAGAACCACTGTGCATGAAAAGCTGAAACTTATGTGAAAACATACTGGGGTAGTGTAGATTCTAAATTGTTCAAATCATGACCTCCGAGGATTGGGCGGGGCACAATGGGGAATCAAAGTTTTACATAGAAATATATAGGAAAAATCTTTGAAAATCTTCTTCTCAAGAACCACTGTGCCAGAAAAGCTGAAACTTATGTGGAAGCATCCTGGGATAGTGAAGATTTTAAATTATACAAATCATGACCCCCGGGGGTTGGGTGGGGCCACAATGGGGAATCAAAGTTTTACATAGAAATATATAGGAAACATCTTTGAAAATCTTCTTCTCAAGAACCACTGTGCCAGAAAAGCTGAAACTTATGTAGAAGCATCCTGGGATAGTGCAGATTTTAAAACTATACAAATCATGACCCCCGGGTATTGGGCGGGGCCACAATAGGGAATCAAAGTGTTACATAGAAATATATAGGAAAAATCTTTGAAAATCTTCTTCTTAATAGCAACTGGGCCAGAAAAGCTGAAACTTATATGGAAGCATCCTGGGGTAGTGTAGATTTCAAATTGTCTAAATTATGATCAGTGGGGTAGGGTGGGGTCACAATAGGTATTACAAGGGGTAAATCTAGTAAAGGACAGAATCGTCAAAGCTTCTCAGGTGAGCGATGTGGCACTTGTTTTAGCTCACCTTAGCTGAAAGCTCAAGTGAGCTTTTCTTATCACATTTTGTCCGTCGTCTGTCTGTAAACTTTTCACATTTTCGACTTCTTCTCAAGAACCACTGGACCAATTTTAACCAAACTTGCCACAAAGCTTTCTTGGGTGAAGGGGATTCAAGATTGTTCAAATGAAGGGCCACGCCCTCATTCAAGAGGAGATAATTGGGAATTAATGAAAATTTGGTGGTATGCTTCAAAAATCTTCTTTTCAAGAACCACTGTGCCAGGAAAGATGAAACTTATGTAGAAACATCCTTAGGTAGTGTAGATTCAAGTTTGTTCAAATCATGACCCCCCGGGGGTAGGGCGGAGCCAAAATGGCCGACAAAGTTTTACCTAGAAAATTATAGGAAAATTCTCAAAAAATCTTTTTCTCAAGAATAGCAAAGCCATAATTGGTCATATTTCTATGGAAGCATCCTCAGGTAGTGTAGATTCAAATTTGTTTTGATCATGACCCCCAGGTGTAGGGCGGGGCCAAAATGGCAGACCACAGTTTTATTTAGAAATATATAGGAAATTGTTTTAAAAATCTTCTTCTTAAGAATAGCAAAGACATGAATGGTTATATTTATATGAAAGCATCCTCAGGTAGTGTAGATTCAAGTTTGTTCAAATCATGACCCCCGGGGGTAGGGCGGGGCCAAAATGTCCGACCAGTTGTACATAGAAATATATATAGGAAAATTCTTTAAAAATCTTCTTCTCAAGAATAGGAAAGGCATGAATGGTCATATTTATATGAAAGCATCCTCAGGTAGTGTATATTCAAGTTTGTTCAAATCGTGACCCCCGGGGGGGTAGGGCGGGGCCATGATGGCAGTCAACATGTTTTACATATTAATATACAGGAAAATTCTTTAAAAATCTTCTCCTCAAGAATAGCAAAGCCATAAATGATCATATTTATATGGAAACATCCTCAGCTAGTGTAGATTCAAGTTTGTTCAAATCATGACCCCCGGGGGTAGGGCGGGGGCAAAATGGCCGACCAAAGTTTTACTTACAAATGTATAGGAAGATTCTTTAAATTATCTGCTCCTCAAGAATAGCAAAGCCATGATTGGTCATTGGACTATTTTGGGATTTAAAACCTTCAGTAAAAAACCAATTGCTACTTTCCCTAGCCACAGTGCTCAAATGAGCGATGTGGCCCATGGGCCTCTTGTTTATTTGCCCCTGATCCATATCCTTCCTTGTTTCTCTCTGTTTTAAGTTTTTCTTCTTACATCTCCTTTAGTTCATTTCCTTTCTTCTCCTCAATAACATCTTCTGTTGTTAACAATCGATGTGACGTTTTTGCCTTTGATTTCTCTACACTGTTGCTTTCTGTCCCTTTTTCTTCGATTGAAACCTTCCAGGAATTTGATCACAGAGTTGCCAAAGGAAATGATAATTTCCTGCTGCAATGCCTCTAATAATGTGGCAAACTTTGTGTTTCCTCTTAAGGGAGGCTGAGTTCGCAGTGGAGATTTGCTCCAAACCAAGACGGAAACCTTCCCGAGCTTAGCCCATGGGAAATACTTTCTTTATGCTTGGCGTACAGTGGTCGGCTTGTTAAGATTCCTTCGTTTTTTCCACGATTTTGATGTTTGTGGCAGCCACTGCTCTGTCGGACTCTGGCATATTGATGGACATGTCCAGATCGCGTATGACTGCTTTCTGGTTAGAAGGGGCCTGGTCCTTCATTATATCCAGGTATTCGCAGTTTGACATAGTTGTAGAATTCTTTTTGAGTTATTGAGCTTTTTGAAAGGTTTATACATAGTATCAGAATGGTGCATGTCAGCATACTAGAACAAGCTGATAAGTTATTTATACAAGAATGATTGTGGACGATCTTTGAAGTAGAAATTCATTCCTTTACAGACAAGTACATGCTAATTTGGTAAAGGGAGTGCTGGGAATATGTCTTAAAAGATTAGAAGACAGAAGAAGCAGAAGTCTGGCCGGATTGTTGGATGACCAAATAAAACACACAAGTCGATCGCTGTCCAAGGGAGGGCGATGCACAGGATGATGCCAGTGGGACCTTGTTCCTAGTCAAAGTGTGAAAATAAGCGACACCAAACAACCACACTTGTAAGAGATTTTATTAGCTCTTCTGAGCCAAAGGCTCAAAGAGCTAATGCTATGGCCATTTGTGCGGTGTGCGTCGTGCGGTGTGCGTTAACTTTTTAGAAAATGGGCCATAACTCAAGAACGCCTTGGCCAATCAGTGTCAAATTTGTCACAGGGTATCCTTGGCCCAAGGGCTACCATTGATACTAAAATAAGGGTTGGGACCCTTAAACAAGGGGAGATAATCAGGAAAACAAAACCAAAAGTACTGGTTGCTAAAAAATCTTCTTCTCCAGAACCACCAGGCAGATTTTCACCAAACTTACACACAAGGATCAGAATATGTTGAAGATTAAAAATTGTTCAAGGCATGACCCTGGGGCAAAGGGCGTGGTCTCAAGGTCACTTCAAAGTTGACCTAAATTTACAATTGATAAAAACGTTTATATTTTGCTTACTATAAGGACTAGGATCATCAAATCTTGTAAGTTGATGCATCTTAAGACTTCACATCATGTTAAATCAAAAGTAGGTCACAGTGACCTACTTTTTTAATTTTGCGGGCATTTGTTTTCAAATTGATTTGAAGGCATATTTTGGACACTTTAAGGCCTATGATCATCAAACTTTGTCAGTTGATGCATCTTGGGTCCTTGAACAACATCAACTTAAAAGTAGGTCACCTTGACCTACTTTTTGAACTTTATGACTTATCCTTTTTAAAACATTTAATCCCATTATTGCAGACACTGAGAGGGTTAGAATCATCAAATCTTGTAAATTGCTACATCTTGGGACCTTAAAACATATTTATGAAAAAGTAGGTCACTGTGACCTACTTTTTGAATTTTGCAGGCATATGTTTTCATATTGTTTAAAAGGCATATTTTGATTACCTTCAGACCTACGATCATCAAACTTGGTCAGCAGATGCATCTTGGGACTTTAAAAAATGTTGACTAAAATGTAGGTCACGGTGACCTACTTTTGACATTTTATGGCTTTATTTAAGTATCTTCGGTATTTATTGGCTAAGAATCATCAAACTTTGTGAGTTGATGCATCTTGGGTTTTCGGAGAGTGACGACCAAAAAGTAGGTCACGGTGACCTACTTTTGACATTTTATAGCTTTATTTAAGTATCTTAGGTATTTATAAGCTTAGAATCATCAAACATTGTGAGTTGATGCATCTTGGGTTTTCGGAGAGTGACGACCAAAAAGTAGGTCATGGTGACCTACTTTTGACATTTTATAGCTTTATTTAAGCATCATAGGTATTAATAAGCTTAGAATCATCAAACTTTGTGGGTTGATGCATCTTGGGTTTTCGGAGAGTGATGACCAAAAAGTAGGTCACGGTGACCTACTTTTGACATTTTATGGCTTTATTTAAGGATCTCTGGTACTTATTGGCTTAGAATCATCAAACTTTGTCAGTTGATGCATCTTGGGTTTTCAGAGAATGTCAACCAAAAAGTAGGTCATGGTGACCTACTTTTGAATATCTCAGATACATATTGGCTGAGAATCATCAAACTTTGTCAGTTGATGTATTTTGGGCTTTCGAAAATCGCCTACTAAAAATTAGGTCACAGTGACCTACTTTTAACATTTTATGGCTATAATTAAGTATCTCCAATACTTTTGGCTTGGAATAATCAAACTTTGTCAGTTGATGCATTTTGGTTTTTCCAAGAATGTAGATGAAAAAGTAGGTCAAGTTGACTTACTTTTGAATATCTCACATACTTAATGGCTTAGAATCTTCAATCTTTGTCTATTAATGCATCTTGAGTCCTCAGAAAACTTCAATCTTAAAGTAGGTCATTGTGACCTACTTATGTTTTTTTTAATAGCTTTATTAAAATATCTTCAGTTATAATTGGCTAAGAATCATCAAACTTAGTCAGTTGATGCAACTTGGCTCTTAGAATACTTAGGGTTAGAGGCTTCAAATAGAAGTGATAGGTTGTACAATTTATCAGAAGAGTGATTCAAGGCCCTTGGGCCTCTTGTTACGACTCTGACAGAATTTCGCCAAATTTTTGCATATGTTCAGGAAACAAAGTGGAAATGTTCATATAACCAGGGTATTCCGATTCCTAAATTTTTTTCCTGGAATTTCTGCTGAGTTTTGGGGGAGCGTGGGGTATGTTAGCTTGCTTAATTTATCTTTCTTTTTTTTCCCTCGATCCAACGAGTTGAAAACGATTGGTTTACTGTTTCTTTTTATTTCTTCTATGGTAAAACTCCAATATCAATCTTTTCTATGAAGTCCTCACACAGTGACTTTAATTCCTCATCACTAACATCTAGAGTTGCCCTAAAGCCATATTCTTTTTCCTTTTTTGCAATAGCTTCCTGATGTGTAATCTGTTTCCTTTAGCTGGGTCTTGATTTCAAATAAGGCTTTTTCTTTGATTTTTATTTTGGAACCTAAAATGTTCATTGCTCTATGACAATAATGAAAGGTACAAGCAGTCCCTAAGGAATTCTGTGAAGTGGTGCCAAACCAATGGAGAGAGGGCTCCACCACAACAGCCATAATGCCATGAACCACAATTACATCAATTATAACCTTCACCACCACCACCATCAAATTTGCATCGAATAAACATCCATGACTCTGCCAGATTAATGTATTATACTCTCACAAGTCGGGTCTATTTTTAAGCTTAGAGAAATTGAATGTTTTAAAAATCAATCATTTTATAACTCTTTTATAAGTCGGACAGAGAGTTTTGGACCAAAGTTAAACTCCCCATAATCCGACTTATAGGCGAGTATATACGGTTGGGTAATGTTTCCTAGCATTCGATCAGTCATATTAATTGGTCATACTAAGAAGCAAAAAACTCACATCCTTCAATTTGATCGATTGATAACAATATGAACCCTCTTCTCAGCTATCTTCCTTAATTATGCTTTTCCTTGTTGATTCCAGAGAATCTGCTATTTCTGGAAGATTTTAGGCAGGGTTATCATCAATCAAGATGCCAAGGACAGAAGAGAAGTCAAATTTCGGCACATCTGTAGCTTTACAAGGTCACTCTTTTTTTTCTGAAGTCACTTCAATATTTATGGTTTTAAAACATATGATGGACAGAGTTTCCTATGTCTTGAGCAATTTTCTATACTTCTTTTCTATTTTTCTTAGAGGACCTAATACGTAAGGAAAAGCTGAACCCTTTTGTAAGAGTAATATATGTAGATATTAACATAACAATAAAGAACCTAAACTTTATTAATAATAGGTTAAAATAGTATGATATACCAATTTTGTAAAATCAACAAAATGTTAATTGAAAAGTTGTTTTTGTATTACTAGACACAAGTATATAACATTAAAAGCAATAGCTCACAAATTTTGTGAATCCAGGTGAGTCGCAAAACCTCCCAGAACCGTGACTAAGTCTGTATACTGTAAGGTCTATCAACAAACTGAATATCAATGTTTACATTAAGAACAGTTTACGTAAGTGTCTTGGGGATCTCGAACTAGATATTATTTACTACATTCCTCCCCCTAATATTTTTAAGTTTTTACATATATTATTGTAATGTAAGTATCTCTATATTGATAATTAAAATTCTGTTCAATTCTCTAAAATATAAAAAACACTTTTATTAGCATGATGTGAAATGAAAACAATCAGATAATCCGACTGTACGTCATCAGCATCAATGTTCCATACCTTCATTTAAAACATTCTTAAAAATAAACTGACCAATGTTAATGTAAAAACCCTAATAAAATATTTTTCTCAGGTTTTAAAAGTATATTTTGATTGTGCTTTATTAGTTAAAACATCAGACTATCTGACGTCAGTGATAGAAAACTTTCCAATAATTCTTGATGATAATAAAAATGAACTGAACAATGAACAATTTATAAAGAAATGAAATGTACTAAAATATCTCGATAATTTTACGGGGCACACGATTATTTTTTCTCTAAATGTTATGCCGAGATAATTTTCTACACGTAGGTATGCAGCACGTAAGCATCTTATATATCTTTAATGTGCTAAACCTTATTACAAGGAGTGCATAAACTTCTCTCTTAAACAGCAGTTAAGCTCTAAAAAAAACAACATACCTTCCATTTTGTCGTTTCAGCGCACGTGGTCTGTAGAAGCTGGTAAATAATAGTGCTATAAAGTCTATAAAAGTGGTAAATAAAACTGATGCTCATAGAATTCAAAGGAGATTCCAAGCTCAGCCAATGCATTTTGATTAACCGAGGTCGGAATCTCCTTAAAAACATAGCAACAGGTTTAGCCTTGGAAACTTTGGTTCCTTGAAATAGCCAAGCCTTTTGTCTGCCAGCTCCTCAAGAATCGTAACTGCAAATGAGCTGATTATTATTTCCCCTCTGATCCTGGACTTGTACGGCTGTCTCAGGGGAAAGGATGGCCCTTTGTCGCACAAATCTTTCCTTGGAAATTCACTCTTGCTAGAAATTTCTGGAACAGGAGAACTAGTTGGCATTGTTCCAGTTTGATTTCCACCATTATAATCCGACTTTCCCGGGAAGAGAGCCTGAAAAACATAACACATAAATATAGGTCAGAAAGAAAAAATATAACACATAAATAAACGTAGGTCAGAAAGAAAAAAATATAACACATAATAAATGTAGGTCAGAAAGAAAAAATATAACACATAATAAATGTAGGTCAGAAAGAAAAATATAACACATAATAAATGTAGGTCAGAAAGAAAAAATATAACACATAATAAATGTAGGTCAGAAAGAAAAATATAACACATAATAAATGTAGGTCAGAAAGGAGAAAGCAAAACTACTTGGCTACTATTTTTTGTAGTCTTTATATATGTATAGTGTATAAGTATAACAGTTTTTTTGCAATACAAGGAATATATTACAGTCTGAATTATTGTTCTAAAATAAATGAGCCACTTTCCTCGTTTTACAATACAGTTTAAGCAAAACCTAAATGTCATTTCTTGAATGCAGGTAGCAGAAGAATAAGACCTGTGCAATGTACATGTATAGTCAAACTTCATCTTCTAATACTAAATGGGACCGACGATAGAAACTTCATGATAAATGTAGGTTCACGATATTAATGGTAAAATACATCAAGAAATACTTCAAAATAATTTAAATTGAATTTCAAGGGGGTAAATATCTGTTGCAGAACGGATGTAAATACATGGAGAATTAGAGTCAAACGACCTAACTGATCCCTGTATTTAGATGCAAGAGGACTCCTAATGGTTTCCATGTCTTCTGCACTATCCTCCTCATCGCTGCTGTCTACAACCATGGCCGAAGACTGTTCAAGCACGCCGAATCGTACTTTTTTCCTCTATCTCATTAAAAGTGAGTCTTTTAGCAAGGTTAATTTATTGTTAAGATTAATGTTCTTCAATGTTTTCATTCTTGCACATTTCTTTTTGTGCTTGCCATAAGTTGGGTAACAATTTTATTCGATAAAATAATGCTGTCAATTTGCTCACCATTTTTGTTAACCATCTAGTCACATGGGCCACATCGCTCACCTGAAAAACAGACGGACGGTCGAAATGTGATAAGAAAAGCTGACTTGAGCCTTCGGCTCAGATGAGCTAAAAAGATATCTTCAGAATTGGACACATGCTATTAATTTCTGTGTATTTCTTACTCTAATAATAATAAATCACCTTAAGTCCAATTAGAAAATGAAGAATGTAAAGGGATGCCAAGACAAGTACCTGCTTAATTTATATACTACTACTTATCCTCTAGAGTACATGTATCCTGGCAAAATCCAAAATAAAAATCTTTCGAACAACCCGTCACTGCTCTCTTTCATTTCGGAGATGATCATGCGATATGGTTGAGTGAATCCTCCATCACAAAGGCCAGACTTTGACATTTCTACATCTGCTTTGCCTGCAATAGCCACACTATTTTCTCTTTCTCCCCATAGGATGAGGAGTAGCTTTCGTTCACCTGTAATACAATAATGAAAAAAATGTATATATTCAAGAATTTCTTAGTGTTTAAATTCTTGTGCTTCTCCAACATAACAATAAACAGCTCGTTCAAGCGAACGAGTAACACATTGTTCAACAGTTTCATAAACTTGCTTTTGAAGTTGCTCTAAACAGTAAAGGTTCAATTACTTTATCTAATTATTATAAACATTTTTGTTAAATGCTACTCCTCCAACAGTTTTGGGCGATTTCAATAACATGCATTGGCACATAAGTAGATTACACTTAGATACATAATTTTATGCCTCGGTTTCTTACGACGTGTTGCGGCCATTAGTATGGACTGGGCAACTGGCGGACATGAAGGAATTCCCGAACTTGAAAGAAAATTTGGGTGGCAATGTCGCAAACGACACAACAGTTGGTGGCACAACGTACGAAGGCGGCAAAGATGAGATGACGGTTGGCTGATCGGATGAAATGAAAGTGGACAATGATGAGGCGGATGGCATGAAGGATGAACTGTTGGTCGATGTCACACAGGAGGAGCTGATGGCAGGAAAAATAATGGAGGACGCCGATGATGTGTCAGGTGCCTGTTGCGGAGCTGATTCCAGAGTGATTCCAGGGTGGACGATGCAACTGGAAGACGAGAAACAAAGTTAAGACTGCCAGGATCAATGTAATTACTGTTTGGTTAAGTTTATTTTGACATAGATGGTGTTGATTCTCCAGAGACAGCTGGGTTAAATGATGTATACTTCTGAGGTGGAATCTCATATCGGTCTTTCGCTTTCATGTAGACTTGCATCCTGGAATGGAACAATAAGATATCAAATGATGGAGGTTGTGATTGGTCTCTCAGTGCCTGGAATAGCTCTTCCTGGTGGGGAAGGAGGTGAAGCCACAGGACACAACTGGGCAGCTCATTCCTGATTGAAAGTCAAAGGGACAGGATGCAGATTGAAGAGGTGCCGTAAGATCCTAATCGTTTACCAAAAGGTCTAGGACATCAATGCCCATTTTTGACATGGCTATTAAGTGATGATAATGACAACGATGATAAGGATTGGATCAAACGATGATGATGATGCAGATGTTGTAAAGATGATCCAAATGGAACTGTAAATAATTAAATACAGTTTGAGGAAATAGCAAACGTGTTGCTTAGATAAACGATCAAAGTCTAAAATAGAAATGGATGTGGTGGGTTTATCATTTCAAGAAAGAGGGGAATGGGTATAGTTATAGTTCGGACAAAAACATTAATACAGTTTATAAGGGTGTATGTACCGGAGTATGTATATGTGTGGGTATGAGTACGATGTGTCTTGCGTATATATTTGAGGAAGAGAGGGGCTGTGTGTCTTGTTGTTAACTTTTATGCGTTTCTTATAAGTTTCGTATGCGTTTGTAGTGTCTTTTCGAACGAAATTGATTGGCCTTGATAATTAAGGCCGTTTTGTTTTCGTCTTGGCAACTCATGTCTGGTAATAGATGTGATCCTCTGGATTGCCTCCCCTGGACTGAAGGCTGGCAGGTTTGGGATCAAGTTGTCCTTTGATGTAGGTGCACCCGCGTATGGTCTTTCCTTTTTTAGCTGCATGTTCTTTATTAGCGTAGCTTTTCTCTGTATTTGACGCATTCTAACTGCTCTTTTTGTATTCTCTACGGTAGGCGTATTCCTGGTCAGTGTGTGTGGCAGGACAGTGGTAATGTTATCTCTGATTAATGTTGCTATTCCGGAATTAACCGGGATATTAAATTTGAATTTTAAGTATCTTGCATATAAACAAATCTATAAAATTATTCAATACACTGGCGTGTGAAAGATTTTCCCACAATTCAAAAGCTTTCATACAAATTGTATTTGTTCAATATACAGCTTAATTTGACTGCTATTGGCAAGCTGTTTATCCAATAAATTCAAATACGTTACTACAACTTTTGCCAATTTTCTTGATATGCTGTACATCGTTAAGCGGGAAAAAAATTGACATTACATATAAAATATTCTTTTAAAACAGATTTCTCTCGATTAATTTTACTAAAAATTATTGGACAAGGTAAAGGTACAGAAGGCATCTTTAAAAAACAATAAACGTAAATTCGTACTATTTGTTGCCTTTTTGCAGTTTTTTTTTAACTTGCCGTCTAACTCGAGAAACGTGTTTAAAATTGTTGGCTGTGTTATTTCAAAGGGACTGGTACTAGTACTTTCCATTCTCCTGTCTTTCTTTAACTCTGATATTTCTTGTCTTAAATCACTTAATAAATATAGCACACCTTTCTAAAATTCTGAAAAAAAATAAAAGATCTAAAATGTTAATTTTTCATGTTGATCAAATATGTTCATTTCTACTGAGAGATTTATTTACGTTTTAAAACAAAATTTTAGTCAAGTTTATTTTTGTGTTAGCAGGAAGTATTAATTACTACATTAAATACCACAGTAACAACATGAATTTGGGATGAAACTATATGTTATTTATTTCTTTTCAGTCACTTAATAGCTTCTGTCATAGGAAACTTGTCTTTGTCATTTCTTGCTCCTTTAGAAGTATCTCCTGTATTTTTGCAAGTTTTGGGTGTTGATTTCATTGTGCAAATACACAATGTCACTATCATTGCAAAACAACAATGTCATCCTAATTTGGTAATACACAATGTCAGTATCATTGCAAATACACAATGGCACTCACTGCAATATTGCATACACACAAAGCCATACGCATTGGGTACTATATACAATTCCATACTCATTGCAACAACAGAATGGCAATAGAATTGTTAGCATAAATATTTATTCATTCTTTTTCCTCTCATATTTCTGCTTTAAATTTTCTCTAAAGGTATCTTATAGATTGGGGTTTCTCTATTGTGGCAATCAACATTCACATGATGCTAAGTGTGGTCAGTAGAATGTCTCTCTTTGATGCACTTTCGACATAGTACAGATTATTTCCTATAGTACTTCCTTTGATCCCAGCTTCCTCTTCCTCGCTTTTTTTGTGGTATCAATATGACGAATACGATGTTGACGCTGATAGCAAAGAAGCAAATAGGAAAGGTGAAGAATATTGCTGTGATGGTTGATAAAATGGACCTTGAAGTTGTTGGAGTACTGATGGTTGTTGCTGCACAATTGGAGCGAATGTTGGGGGAATGATCAGGCGCGGATCCAGAAATTTTTTCCAGGGGGGGGGGGCCACCCCAGTCAAAAAAAAATCCAATCCCAAAAATTTCTTGACAAGCCAAAAAAAAAAAAAACTAAACTTGCCCAAACGTCAAAACCCTATTTCGTGGGGGGTGGGGTAGTGTTGACTTCTATTGCCTCAAATCTTTCACTTTTCACACCATTTCACACATATTCGCGTTTACCAGGGGGGTCAGCGTTTTCCAGGGGGGTCCATGGTAACTTTTTTCTTGTTTTACTATATCCATTTTTCAACCTGGTAAATTCCAGGGGGGGGTCCTGACCCCCCCGACCCCCCCTCTAGATCCGCGCATGATGATTACATTATATTGTACAATAAGTTCAAACGGAAGCTGAACTGGAGACTGATCAAGAGATGATCCTAAGGTCTCTTGCTGTGAAGGATTCAAAACAGGTACTTGTTATTAGGTCTTCGCTCTTCTCGTAAGTTTAACCGTACCTGCCCAGTTGGCAGATAATGAATTCCTTTGAAGGCCCTTTCTTTGTTTTTGGTTGGAGATTTGCTGGCTTCATGGAGGTGGCAAACATGTATACAGTTGTCACAGGGGGCTTCGGTGGAGCTGCTCCTTGTTCAAGGAATTGCCTATCGTGTTTCTTTCCCTCGACGATTAAACATGAAGAAAATACTGTAAACCAATTTTTATTCGCGTGCGAGAAATTTTCGCGAAGTTCGCGAGAGCCTCGTCATCGCGAATATTTCTAGCCGCGAACCGGTCCTCATAGTATATTTGTCTATTAAAAACAGATGCAAAAAGGCTTGATCGCGAAAATTAATCGTCGCGAACTAGTTTATCCCTGTTAAATCGCGAAATAAAGTCATCGCGAATAAAAGTTGGTTTACAGTAAATAGATGTATTAAAAAAAAGGAGACGCCAGCTCGAGTGAGCAAGAATAACTCTGGTCAAAATAACATACTATTATACCTGTATAATTAAGTTTTTTCAATTCAGTTTTTGGACCGTTCACGGTAGCTCAGTCGGTAGAGCGCCCGCTCCGTGATCGGGAGGTCGTGAGTTTGTATCTCAGCTGCGACCGACCTAGTCGTTAAAATGGGTAGCAAGTCTTCCTTCGCCATACGCTCGAGGCCCCGTGTTAGCTGCATGCGTTGGCACTATAAAGATCCCTCACTGCTTAATGGCCCTGAGTGCCGAGTAAAGGTCAAAATTTGAAGCCCTTCACCGGCATACGGTGAGTGAAAATTTCTCGAGAGGGACGTTAAACAATCAATCAATTCAGTTTTTGGCATGTTTTAACATTCTGTTTATTTAAAAAATAAAGATTCTTAATGATTTTTTAGCTCTACTGGTCAGAGACCAGAAGAGCTTATGCGATAGTAAGGTGTCCGTCGTCCGTCCTTCTGTCTGTCCGTAAACAATTTTTCAAAACGCTACTCCTCCTACAGTTTTGGTCTGATTTTAATATAACTTGGCACACAAGTAAACTACACAAAGATACATAAAATAGTGCATCCGATTTTGATTTCGATGAACGGTGTTGCCATGGTTACTTAACATAGAATTTTCTGTGAAATTTCTTTAAAACGCTACTCCTCCTACAATTTTGATCTGATTTCAATATTACTTGCCACACAAGTAGACTACACTGAGATACATAAAACAGTGCATGGATTTTTTATTTCGATGAACAGTGTTACCATGGTTATTAAAAATAGAATTTTCTTTGAAATTCCTTTATAACGCTACTCCTCCTACAGTTTTGGTCTGATTTTAATATAACTTTGCACACAAGTAGACTACACAAAGATACATTAAATAGTGCATCGGATTATGATTTCGGTAAACGGTTTTGCCATGATTACTAAAAATAGAATTTTCTGTAAAATTCCTTTAAAACGCTAACCCTCCTACAATTTTGATCTGATTCCAATATTACTTGCCACACAAGTAATAGATTAAACAGTGTTGCCATGGCTACTAAAAATAGAATTTTCTGTGAATTTTCTTTTAAACGCTACTCCTCCTACAGTTTTGGTCTGATTTCAATATAACTTGGCACACAAGTAGTCTACATTAATATACAAAGAATAGTGCATCAGATTTTGATGAACATTGTTTCCATAGTTACTAAAAAAGGATTTCCTGTGAAATTCCTTTTAAACGCAACTCCTACAGTTTTGGTCTGATTGCAATATAACTTGGCACACAATTAGACTACACTCAGATTTATAAAATTGTGCATGGGTTTTTAATTTTGATGAACAGTGTTGCCATTGTTACTAAAAATAGAAATGTCTGTGAAATTCCTTAAAAAGCTACTCCTTCTACAGTTGTGGTCTGGTGCCAATGGCCTCTCTTCTCATCCTTTGTTATAAGTACAAACCAGTAGAGCTACAGTCTCGACAGAGACTTCTGGTTTTTAATCAGCCATGTACTGTGCCCCATCCTACCCATAACCCTGGGGATTATATGATTGGCCACATGACAAAAGGTCCTTATGGCTTTCTTTGTAGAACAGAGAAAAAACGTCACAAAGATGTGACGTTGACATTGTCTGAAAGCGTTCTGAGTGAAAGCGCGGATTTTTCCCCCATCAAAACGTGTTTCTTTTATCAATTATGAAACTCGCCGGTGTGGATAGAATAATGTTTATATGCTTTGTGAAATAAATTTTATAATATTTACTTAATTCTTTTTTCAATCTTTGTTAAATCCGAATATTTATATTCCGCGCCGGTTTCTTCGGAATTATACGGACGACAACTCTTTCCTTGACAACAAACAACTTCAATATTACTGGAGAAGAATATAATCATAATGATTCAACAATTTGATCATTTCCTGTAATGGATGAGTTCTGTAATGGATGGTATTGACATATCTCTTTAAGTATTGAATAATTTAAAATTGACACTTGCTATAGATTTATAAATCATGATATAGCCTAGACATTGCTCTGAACATGTTGATCCGCCCGTCTGCATCTGCTTACGTTTGGAGTCATTGACATCACTGCGAGCTATAACTTCATAACATCCTATTAAATTGGCCATAAAATTTTATTTTGAACTGTTTTTTTTTTCAATTTGAATCGAAGGGTACAACACTTTTGCATGAAATACACAATAAAATTAAAACTCACATTTGTCAAACGCCCAATTACATTTTATATTCTGTTCGTTAGTAAACAAAGAGAGATAATCTATTTAAACAAATTTGGAAAAAATGAGGCCTCATAAGGGGAAACAATTTTAGCTATTGAAATGGGTGAGAAAAATGCAAACAAACGTAAATTCCAAACTATATACTAGTAATATTATCAGCTCAGTATTAAGCAACAATATTATTTAGAATATACATGATACATGAGTACTGGAATTTCAGAAGTTGCTTAGACATTAAAATGTTTTGTGTGAAAAATATATATGAAAAATATATTAAAAATGATACTAAATTTAAAAAAAATTCAATGCTGAAATTAGGATATGTTATTCTTTTTATTAAGATATGTAACAATGTACATGCATAAAATTTGTTGATTTAGAATATTTGATATTAATTTAAGAAAATAATTTTTGGCAAAAATAAAAGTTTGATAAACTAATGAAAAAATAAAAATTAAAAAAATTTAAATTAAAAATTAAAAAAAAAATGCAGAAAGTTCCGATGATGAAGATGAAGTAGATGTTGATCAAATGGTAAACCTCAGGGTCTCACAATTTGTGCAAGATCGCAACGATGGAAGTTTGGATGCTAGAGAACAAGAAAATACTGAGCAAACGATCGGAAACACGGATGAAGATTCGGAGAATTTGAAATGTAACTGTGTGAATAACTGTTTCGAAAACTTTAATTCAGCAGAAATCAGGGACCATATTTACAGACTACGTGAAATGATGAAAGACAAGAATGAAATGTTTATAATGGGTTCGATCAAACAGATTGGGAGAAAGAAAATCACATCGAAACGCAAAGAACGTAAAAGGCTAAGTTACGAGTACACATTTCAAGGACAGGGTACCTGTAGAACAGCATTCATGACCATCAATGACACATCTGAAAAAGTAGTGAAAAATATTAGTAGGTATTTAAATGACAATAGGGCAGTTCCCCGAGAACATGGAAATACTGGGAAAAAACCCACCCATCCCCTGAAATATGAGGATGTTCAGAATGCCATTACTTTTATCATCAATTAATGCCGCCGAAGTAGGAATGCCCCAACCGGAGGCTCCAAGAGGAAGCGACGGAATCCCACCTATCTTCTTACCGTCAGCAGATACAAAGAAAGGTATTCACGAGCGAGTGCCTCAGAAAAGAGATTATTGATGCAGTGACTGAGGAAGAAAAGCTGGTCTCCACTGAAAAGTTTAAAAAAACATTTGGAAAGAACTCATTACAGAAACTGTGTGGAGAAGTCGATAGAAGAATGTCAGCCTGGGAGGGGGCTGAGCTGACCAATGTGCACTATACCTTTGACTTCGCACAGCATTTTCAACTACCTCACCACTCCTGTCAAATGGGACCCACTTACTTTATACAGCTGCGAAGAGTGCAGGTATTTGGAGTACGGAGAGATGGTGTTTCCAGACAAATCAATTATGTGATTGACGAAGATCAAACTTTAGGTAGGTTTCCACTGTAAAATCTCTCCCTCTCTCTCTCTCACATACACACCCATCTTCCCAAGTCAAGAGTTTCTGATCCACTCTGCTCCACCAGAGCGGATCAGAAGCTCTTGACTTGGGAAGATGATACACATCCTCACACACACAAATATAATGAATATTTATAAATGTAAGAAAAAACTATTACGACTTTTATTAATAATTATTTGCAATGCATGATAAAATTTTATTTTAAGGACAAGATGGAACATTGACAAATGGACCAGATGCTTTTATAAGCCTGCTGGACCATGCACTAACTTAAAATGGATTTGGGGAAAGGAATCCTCTCTTCACGCGGACAATTGCTCAGGTCTGTTATCATGAAAGTATCAATGCATATACGTTATAATTTAGTTGTTCATGCCTTGTGTAACTGTTAAAAAGAAATCTTTATTTATTGCACAATAGAACAGAATAAAAACCAATACGTTCTGGCATACATGTGTTGGTGCGTGCGTGATGACTGGTCGCCACGAAGAGATAGGAGTACTCTATGCAAATTCCTGGACACACACGGTATACAATATTTCTTAGTTGTTAAACCTACTGTCATCTTTAATGTAAAAAAATAGATGTTATTACATGTTATTATATGTCAAAGATACTATCTTTCTTTTTATTTTCTTAGGTGTCTTGTAGATAATGGCTTTGCCCACATTCGGAAGTTGTACCGCCGTTCAGATGTGGATTCTTTAGGCCAGTTCCAGGTGTTAATAAATAAATCTGCAGTATCCAACGAAGCAGTGCTATATCAGAATGGAACTTGGCAGTGGAGAAGCTGGAAGGTATTTTTATCAACGCAATTCACTGCGTTAAAAGGAATTAGGAAGTACCGCCACTTTAGATTCAACGCAGAGAATCCCTGGAGTGTGTCCGTTAGGGAGCGCCTCAACAGCGAAGAAAAGTTGGTGTCTATTCGAAAGAGAGCTCCACATTCGACGCCACGGCACTTACAGAAGTGGTTGTCCCTCCTGGTCTTTCTAAGGAAAGACAGCAGTATCTATATAGGACCGTGCGTCCATACGTGCGACCGGCCCACCAGGAGGAGTTGTGTCCCACTCCCGCGGAGGAGTAGATATGTCCAAGAAAGAAGCACGACCACACAATGAATGTACTGTTAACCTATTGGATTTAGGTTATGATTTAAATGTGTTGTTTTAATACAGTCATATTTTCAATAAGTTAAGATGCCCATAGTGATAAAATAAAAGATATTTGTAAATTATCGCAAATTCACTGTTATATTATTTCTAATTACTAATTATGAATCTTTAATGGTATGCCTAGCAATAGTTAAAAGATAAAAAATAACTATCCAACCAAAAAAGTAGAATTTCTTATTACTTTGATGATAAGTAACATAAAATGATGTATATAGTACATATATTAAGTATTCTTTTAACTGTGGTTCTATGAGAAAACCAGGCAGACTTTTGATTGATAATTGATAGCTTGTTCTATTTATAGTAACATGGTCGTCATTAAAACCAGGAAAATAAAGCATAAGAAAGGGCAAATAAAGGGGGAATTTCATTTAATTTCAATGCAGCATTAGGACCAAAAGCAATCATTTACACATAAACGACTTATATAATATAAAAATTCCAGATTATAAATTATGTTTGATAATAAAAGACTTCTTGTCAAACATGCAATGTTGCCATAGCAACCCATCAAAAACGTCTCTTTTGAGAGAAATATCGTTTTGGATGCAGACCTGCCTACCCCTCCGCTTTTGGCGTAATTTTCCCGCTTTTTACTCCAAATAACGCCATTACGCCACTGATATTAATTTTCCGCTTTTGATTTTTTAGTTTAAATCCATTATTAACGTTTAAGTTTAAGAGTCAAAGTACGACCTGCTGAAATGAGATGTTCTAGTTAAATTAAAGTAATTAATAGAGGACCAGTTTGATAACTAACGTTATATACCTAATAGTTATATGTAAACCGGCATGGCAAAGATTCGGGATTGACTCCTTACTTTGCGACTCTAGAGCAGACGCTCTTACCACTGCGCCACGCGGGCGACGAAGAACAAGAAGGCACAGCTTAAGTTAACATATTAAATGATATTGCAAAAAGTACACCCATTTCTATGCTCAATTAAGTTCATTTTAACATTGCTTTAACAATGCTGTGAACAAGAAAAAGAAATGTAAGTGTTCAAAAGAAATAAAAAAGTGTTTTATGTACAATTTGTATACACAAGCAAACGCAAGCCTTCAATTAATTGATTTGATACAAATTGACCTATTTGACCAAATGCTTCATAAAGGGTGTGCGGTTGATTTGAGTTCAATATAGGATACTGGTATTGTACAGCACTTTTTTGCCAAAAGATGATTCGAAAAAGAAAAGTTTATGCCAGGTTTGTTAAGTAATGTACAATTTCGGTGGGTTTGATCATAATAATGAAAAATAGTATAGTAAAACAACAAAATAGGAAAACATGATTGATTACGCTTTAACCTCTGAAATTCCACCAAATATTTTTCTGAAATTACACCTTTGAAGCGAAAAGGGTAGGCAGGTCTGTGGATGTAAAGGTACCATAAAAATTTTCATATTCAACAGGGTTAGGACGCTTATTATTTTTTTTAAAAATTCAAAATTAATTAAAAAGTTAAGTATGTTTGCATTCTCTATGCTACAGGAATTGTTTGGGTATTGAGAAAATCTGTTGTTTTTGAGTACTTAATCATTGTTAAATTATGAGAGAAATTTGGGTAAAAATTAACATAAACATAATGAACAAAAGACAACTGTTGCTTAATAACTGACTGTTATTTTTCATTAATGTTGATCTATAAATAAAAATAATTGTTCAAAATAAAATCAAACAATTAACAGGTTTAATTAATTAAAATGCCTTTCTTTAGACATAAACTTGAAGTTTCCGCATAGTTATCTCCCTTTATGGTACTCTCTAGGGAATGAGACACATAAGGTATATGCATTAATATGGCAGCTTCCAGGTATGGGTGAAAGATTTGATTTTTCATGGTCATGCACTTCTGTTGCATGTGGAGGACTTACAGAAAGTATATATTTATGTTGAAAAAAATATTGTCACATTTGCTGTCCCTAAACACCGTCAAGTGACAATACCCGAGGGCCTTCTCTTGCTTTACCGAAGTGGATTATTAATTTACAGTGTAAATTTCAAAATATGTCAAACGAGTCACAGAAATAGTCTTTGTACTCATTGGTACAAGACTCTAGGCGATGTTCACATGCACCCGTTGCACCCACCAGACCAGAAGGAGAAACCAGACAGATGAGTCACATGTAATATTGCCCCGTTTCCAAAGAGATATGGCTAATTTAGAGGATAGATCTACTTGTAGTCACAGTACCTGTTGGTTCTGGTAAGTGATATATGATAAACACTACAATAACATCTTATATGTAGATAAAATTTTGAATGGTCCTCTGTTGATTTTTAAGAATTTCTGGTGTAATATGAGAGAATATTGATTCGATGTAGTTTTACATATTTACATTCCATATATACTTTGCTAAATAAAGAGGAGAGCTATCGATCAGTATCACATTCAAACTGACAAAGCTGCATACAAATAAAATTGATAGGGGAGTCTGAAGATGATCTAAATGATTTAATTATGAATCCTGTCACATCTAGGTGTAGTACACAATTGAGTTATATAAAAATTATATAGTTACTAGACTACTAAGTACATTAAAAAATAAGTATAATTCCTAAGTGTCCTCAAAGCTCATGTACTGGATCTCAAACAATCTTATCCACATGCACACTGATTTTCCCTGTAAAGGTAGAGGTTATACATGTATTTTTTATTAAAAGAAAAATAAGTAACCTTAGGTGCCTGTGATCCCATTCAATTAAAATGGATATCTGTTCAAATGCAAGAAAAAATTACAGCTTCTTTATCAAATTGCAGGCTTATGAAGGAATACTTCTGAAAGGCATAGAAAAACTTACTACACTAAAGTGGACATTGAGGATGATCATTGATGATAGGTTCAAGGTTGGTACAATACATGTGATATTGCATAACCCACAAACAACACTATTATATGAATGCCAAGGCCACTAATAAATAAACCAAAGCCCCCCCCCCCCCCCCCCCCCTCCATCCAATCTGAGGGGTCTTTTTAGCTCACCTGAGCCGAAGGCTCAAGTGAGCTTTTCTGATCACATTTTGTCCGGCGTCCGTCTGTCTGTCTGTCCGTCTGTCTGTAAACTTTTCACCTTTTCGACTTCTTCTCAAGAACCGCTGGGCCAAATTCAATCAAACTTGGCACAAAGTATCCTTGGGTAAAGGGGATTCAAGTTTGTTCAAATGAAGGGCCACACCCTTTTCCAAGGGGAGATAATTATGAATTAGAGAAAAATTAATGGCATTTTTAAATAATCTTCTTCTCAAGAAACACTGGGCCAGGAAAGATGAAACTCATGTGGAATCATCTTCAGGTAGTGTAGATTCAAGTTTGTTCAAATCATGACCCCCGGGCTAGGGTGGGGCCAAAATGACCGACCCAAGTTTTCCCTAGGAATATATAGGTAAAATCTTTAAAAATCTTCATCTCCAGAACCACTTGGCCAGGAAAGATGAAACTCATGTGGAATCATCCTCAGGTAATGTAGATTCAAGTTTGTTCAAATCATGACCCCCGGGGCTAGGGTGGGGCCAAAATGGCCGACCCAAGTTTTACATAGGAATGTATAAGAAAAATGGGGCGGTCCTTCGGATGAGACCGTATAAACCGATGCCCCGTGTCACAGCAGGTTTGGCACGATAAAGATCCCTCCCTGCTCAAAGGCCGTAAGTGCCGAGCATAGGCCTAAATTTTGCAGCCCTTCACCGGAAATGGTGACGTCTCCATATCAGTGAAATATTGTGGAGAGGGACGTTAAACAGTATACAATCAATCGATCAACATTACTCCTAAAAAATCTAGATTTATAATCTAGCATTTTGTATTATTCTAGAAGCAATGACCAACCACAGCCCACTAAACCCATAGGCTAGAAAAGGACTTATATAGGCAGTGCCTGCTGTCCAATCCTTTTATGTTCTTCATAATAAAATATTGTTTAAACTTCACCCATAGGCTATTCCAACGAGTGATGGAACGATTGTTGCCGACAATCGATTGTGTCATTAGTAGCTCTTCGATGCTACAAAATAAATTTGGTCAGCATCAATGGCGAATTTGAATTTTATTACCAGAACATCCGATCCTCAGCCAGAAATAATTACTCCAAAAATTAATATTTAATTCGAAATCTGTAGAAGATTCAAGGTTTTTTGAAGTCTTAGAAAATGCGCCCGGTGGCAACAAAGTTCTACAAAGCAATTTTTAGAAAGTTGTTTTCAGTCAAGGTAACATGATCATTGTCCATGGTGTCATTTGAAAGCATTTAATTTGACAGTGGATTAGGCATACCAAATATAAAGTCTCTGTCTCCTATGGTTAAAAAATTATGGCGAACATTTTTTTATAAAGCTATTTTTAGCATATAGGTCACAGTCAAGGTCATTGAACTTAGTGTCTGTTGAAAGTGTGTAATTATTGGACTATGCATATCAAATATGAAGTCTCTTTCTCTCACGGTTCAAAAGCCACGGTGAAGGTTAAAGTTGACAACAGACAGACAGGACAAAAACAAAATGAACCCCGAATAAATTTGGGTGCATAAAATCTAATACAGCTTAAGAGAAATAATATTTTCTTGAATCCAGCCTTAGATACGAATGAATATTAGCATGCAGGCACGAAGCATCGTTTTTGAAAGTGGGGGGGGCCAACCTCAGAAATTTTTTTTTTACTTACCTGAAAAAGTTGACAAGCTAAAAAAAAA
>PRKT01000547.1:0-14098 GCA_003671525.1 Saccostrea glomerata | reverse complement strand
CGAGGGTAGAGGTCCACAAAAGTCTATACTGATGTTTTCCCATGGTGCGTAAGGTAGTTCTGACATCTTGTAAGGTTCCATAGAACGGGTTTCTGGAGTTAGAGCTTGGCATGATGCACAGTTCCTAACTGCTTCCTCGATAGCTCTGTCCATATCAGGAAACCAAACTTTAGAACGTAAGAATGATTTTGTTTTGGCTATACCCTGATGACCTTCATGCGCCAGAGCAACAGCTCTCTGTCTGAGACTCTTGGGTAGCACAATGCGGTGGTTCCGAAGTAAAATATTGTCAGAATGTACAGTTCATCCCGAACAGCCTTGATTGCTGTCAATTCACACACGTCAGCATCTTCCAATACGTCAGTCTTCATCTCGTACCACTTTCCACATCTTGTATAATAGATTGCTTTCTGTAAGGTATTGCATTTATGAGTGGCTTCTCGTACTTCATCTAAGTCAATAGCTTGTGGTAACGATTCTTTTGCGATGAGGTTGACATACTTCTCAGCCCAGTTTTCTTCCAGTGATTTCTTAGATTCTCCAACTGGATGCCTGGAAATGTAGTCGGCAATATTTTCACTTTCGGGTTGGTATTTAATTGTACAACAGTAGGGCTGAAGGCGTAGTCCCCATCTTTCAATTCGCAAGGGTGATTGAGGTTTATTCCAAATTGTTTCCAGGGGTTTATGATCTGTTATGATTGTGAAGTGTGATAATCCTCTGAGATATAAGTCATAATGCTCACACGCCCACACAACACTTAACGCTTCTCGTTCCGTTTGACTGTATCTGGACTCTACTGGTGTAAGGGCACGGCTCGCATAACTCACAACTTTATCCTTCTGTAGTAGTATCGCACCAAGTCCTATTGGGCTGGCATCCACTTGCACTGTCACCGCTTTGCAAGGATCATAGTAGGAAATAACGGTCTCACTACACAACCTTTCCTTCAGTGTTATGAATGATTCCTCGCACTCTTCGCTCCAGGTCCAAGTTTGGTCCTTGTGTGTCAATTGCCGAAGAGGTCTGCATATCTTGGCATAGTCCTTAATAAAGCGAGAACAATAGTTTGTTAAGCCTAGGAAACTTCTTAGGTCCTTCACATTCTCCGGTCTACTGAATTCACGTACTGCTGTTACCTTCTGAGGATCTGGTGAAATCCCTTTTGTTCCAAAGATCACTCCAAAGAATGATATCTGATCTGTTCTGAAACGCATTTTTTGTAATTAAGAGTCAATCCTTTTTCACAGAGTCGTTTCAGCACTTGTCGTAGAGCTATATCATGTTGTTCCTGGCTCGCTCCGAAAACCACTATGTCATCTGAAATGTTCCGCACTCCTGAAATATCTTGGACAACTTGGCGTATGGTTTCGTGGCTACGCAAGTCAAGTTTACTAAAAACTTTGGATCCATTTAAGTCTAATATGAGCTCCTCTATGGTAGGCATGGTATGCCTCTCACGCTTTATGGCTTTATTTGGTTGGCGCATGTCAACGCAAAGCCTGATTTCTTTTCCATCCTTCTTTGGTGGGGTCACAATAGGGGACACCCACGGTGTAGGCTCTCCTTCGACTTTCTCTATAATGTCTAATTTTAACAGTTCATTTATCTCCTTTTCAACTTTATCCCTCAAATGAAATGGAGTCTTTCTCCTCTTCTGAGCCACTGGTTTGACAGTCGTGTCAATGTGAATCTTCACTTGATGATTCCTTAATTTCCCAATGCCTTGAAATAACTGAGGAAAGTCATCTTCCACTTTCTTCTTGATGTCATTTACATTGTTCACTAGTTTGATGATTTGTAGCCTATCAGCAGTGGGGTAGCCCAACAAGGATCCATTTACACCTTTCACCACATAGAACCTCACAATATCATAGCTCTTCTCTGTTTCTAATGTCAAATCACAAGTCCCTAGAACTGGTATTTTGCCACCTCCATAAGGTTCACAATGTTCCTTCCTTCTCCGAAGCTTGGGACTTCCTACTTTAACGTAATCAGCTTCATCTAGTATGTTTACAGATGAACCACTATCCACCAGTAACTTGAGCTTGTGTTTGTTTACGGATACTTCAGCATATGGGCCTTTCACACGGTTTACACCCGATTTCATTATTTTGATTCCATAACAGTAATCATCACTGTCACTTTCAGATGAAGAGTGTTTGTGCTGTTTCATGAACTGTACTTTCTCTTTCGTCCTGACTTTAGTATCCTTTTTGCTCCTGCACACAGACTTGAAATGTCCCATTTTCTGGCACTGGTGACACTTTTGGTTATGAGCTGGGCATAGTTTGTCTCCCTTATGTGGGAACACTCCTCCACATTTCCAACAATGTTTGTCAGGTTTCCTCGTTGACTGATAACGTTTACCTCCTCGCGACGCACCACTACTCGGTCGAGAACTACGAACATGTAACTTATTTACAGTCTGATCCACGTGACGCTCCATAGCTTGAGCCTGAGAATCCGATAATTCTAGTGAGCGCCGTAATTGAATTATGTCCTCTAATCCCTTATCAGGTTCTCTCAAAGCTCTTCTCCTGAGTTGGTTGGACCTGCATGACTGGATAATTTGAGACAGAATTTCCTTGTCAATGTTTGTAAACTCACAGTGTTTGGCGAGTTTCCGCAACTCAGTGAGGTACTCATCCAAGGTTTGTCCCTCCTTTTGTTTGCAATTTCTGAATGTGTATATCTCCATTTGTGTGTTTTTCCGCGGTCTGAAATAATCAGTGAGAACTTTCTTCGTTGCTGTATATGTAGTTTCGTTTTCCCCCTTTTGAGCCTCATAAATGTCAAAAGTTTGTTCACCTACGTAGTGCAGTAACAACGCTCGTTTACGATCATCTACACTTTTTTTCAAAGCTTCATTAGGCTCCTCACCTTCCGGTACAATAGGGTTTACTAATTCTAATGCCACAAATAAATTCTCTAAACGTCCGACCCACCTGTCCCATCTCGGGCCTACCGTTGACTTATCCACTTCTGCATCGAATGCCGGGAAAATCGGTATTGACAGTTGATCCATCATAAATTCTGGGTCCTTTTACTTTTCTCGTCGCCAATTGTTATGTTCTCAGTGTATGATGTTAAGGGATAATGCAACAACACACCGTGACCATGCCGGGTTCTGTCATATTTTATTACTACTTCCGTTATATATATATTCTATACATTGGAACCAATCATGAACATAATTCCGGATTACATAGAACATTACACAAGCTATACGATAAACTTGATGACTTTAACTTTTCTATCGTCAACTTCCCTTACTTATGCAGGAATATGTTCAAAGTGTAGAGATGGACAGACAAACGGCTGTCAGAACTCTTAGTTCGGGTTGACTAAAATAGTGAGTGTGACTTCTTTAATGAATTTTGAAATATGTCTCATTAATATTTAGAGTTTGATTTTTTGTATATTGTGTTACGTCTTTCGAGAATTTTTCACTGATATGGAGAGGCACCCACTTGTCGGTGGAGGGCTACAAATTTTGTCCTATGCTCGGCACTTAGGGCCTTTGAGTAGTGAGGGATTTTTTTTTCGTGTCAGCACGTACTGTGACACGGGATCTCGGTTTATACAGTCTCATCAAAAGAACCGGTCTCCACGTCCCACAGCGGGATTCGAAATTGAATATTACGTATTTATATGATTTCCAGGATCATTAAAAAAAATAAAACAGCCATAGGCATGGCTCTTCCTTTAAACTAATATAAATCCATTTTAGGCAAGAGTAGGGACAGATAAACAGATAGGAAGACAGACAGGTCTAGACAAAATTTGATCAGAAAAGCTCACTCGAGCCTATGGCTATGAGGAGCTAAAAATATCATTATTTCATTTTTGATCACTTTCAATGCATAACTTGACTGTTGTTGACATAGTGGAGTTTAAAGAACACTTTCCATTGTATACATCTATTTTCAAAGCATTAATCTTTAAAATGCTTCCTATTTCAAAAGAGTTGAGTTGAATCTTCTTTCCTCATAATTTTATTTCAATACTTCCCGTTGTATACGAAAGGGTGATTATATTTCTGCTGAATTTTGTGTTTCAAGTAATGAAAAGAAACATTTTTTTTAATATGAATTCCACAATGCTATATAATGCAAACATATGAGATGAACACAAAATTTCATTGCAGCATTCATTTTTGAGAGAGAGAGAGGATAGAGAGAAAATGCGAGAAAAGAAAGAGATGATCGTGATGATGTTATAAAAGAAAGTGGGTGATAGATAAGTAGGTAGCAAAACTAATTTTAAGACAGGATTTTAATGTTAGTCTAAGAGTATGGATTGCCATTTTTGCCAGGCGGCGTTAAACTCATTTATTTTATTAATTTCTCTGGCTGTATATTTCAATGATTTAAAAAATAATTTTGAATTCATTCAGAAAATCGTGGATAGAAAGACTGAGGTGTTGACAACGAACTCTGTAAATATATTGCTTCATTGACATAAGCAAAATATTTTTATGGTTTTGATATTTTTGGTTAATACAAAGACTTTGATATTACATGGAATATCTGGTTTATGAATAAATCCATTTAAATCATTGATGGAGGCAGGCTCATGGTGGACAGAGGCAGGCTTATCATGGACAGAGGCAGGCTTATCATGGATGGAAGCAGGCTCATCATGGATGGAGGCAGGCTCATGGTGGATGGAGGCAGGCTCATGGTGGACAGAGGCAGGCTTATCATGGACGGAGGCAGGCTCATGGTGGATGGAGGCAGGCTCATGGTGGATGGAGGCAGGCTCATGGTGGACAGAGGAAGGCTCATCGTGAATGGAGGCAGGCTCAGGTGGTGTGGGGTCCACATCAGAGGGAGCATCAGACACTGGCATTGCAGGTTCAATGGTGTACGTCCTGTTGAGGTCTGTTGTGTTACCACCAGCGCTGATGTTCGACATGTTGAAGTGCCCACATTTTAAGTTGACATTCCCCGAATCCTCTATGTGGGTGGAATGAGCAGGACCACTATGTATAAAACAACAACCTTAATACTCTTATCAAACATGTATATATTATGTACAAAAATAAATCTTGTAATTATTTTTATTATTTCTAAGCTGGAAGAGTATATAAATAATGTGTATACAGTTGGGCATCTTTTTGAAATATAATATTGATAAATAGTACTGGAAAATATGTTTAAAGTTAGGAAAAAAGAAATACATACAAGAATAAATAATAAGGAATATATAAATCTTCATAATGTTCTGATGACTTGCCATCTTATTATAACAGATATAGGCTATATGCATTTATTTACCTTAGCGTTTCTTCTTCATCACTGCATCTGGTACAGGTGAAATTGATGGTCTCGTCACTTCTCATCAACTGACGGTACTCTTGCTGAGAAATACCAAATTAACATAAACTTTGTAATGAGAATAAATTTAGATTTGAGGATTTTTTTTTGATTTGAGGATTTCTTTATATGCATATATTAATGTATAAAGGGTCTTTTAAGATGTTGTGATATTTTCCTTTTTAGATTAAAGTTGTCATTCACGTGGGGCTCCCATTCAGAGTCAGAGTCGCTCCCTGGGGACTCTGATTCGGGGACCAAGTTGTTGTTGGTCTTCGAGGGGGGGCGGGCTCCTAGGACTCACTTCAGGCGGGGGTGACGGATTCCTGTAGATCTTCGTAGAACTTTCTTCTTCTTTGGAATCTAATCTCCTTCTATAAGGCGTGGCCGGTGGTCTCTGTCTCCGTCTTCTTCTCTGTGATCTATTTCCCTCATCTCTGGCTAATCCTAATGTGGCAATCGGTCATCGGGCCAGCTCCCTGTGGGTGGTAATGTCCTTCACAATCCGTACAGCGAAAACTTCCACACCGTTGATTAAAATGTATCTTGGAATATTTCCTGAAGCCATACTGATTCGGCGATCCGTAAATGAGATGCTAACAAAATGACGCTGACTGCTGGCGAGCGTCTGTATTTATGCTCAGGTGGCGGACGTTGGAGAGAGCACTTTGATGGAGGCAGCCGAAATATCATGACGGACCCAAATTGTGTGTGATTTGTGCTTTGGGACCTATACCTTTTCCATGCATCCGTGGGGAAGAAAAGAGTAAAAAACCTCGAAGCGACGAGGCGAAATTCAGTAACCCGAGTGTATAAAATAAACCTCTTATGTCTTTTTAGAGGGTGCAAAGAGATCAAGAAAACTCATGTGGATTAGGGAGAAGGGACCTAGGGAAGAGTGCCGATATAGTTTTTATTTCAAAAGAATCATGATCAGGGTAAAAAAAAACAAGCTCAAATAGGTTAACCTATAGACACAATGGGGGGTCAGAGGTCACGGATTTTCAGAACATCATACTATGAGATATATAAGGATTCATGGGATCTAACCTTTATCTGACTGATATTTTAAGAAAAATAGAATGTCATGAGATGATTGTATACTGTTTAACGTCCCTCTCCAGAATATTTCACTGATATTGAGACTTCACCATTGCCGGTGAAGAGCTGCAAAATGTAGGCCTATGCTCGGCACTTACGGCCTTTGAGCAGGGAGGAATCTTTATCGTGCCACACCTGCTGTGACACGGGACCTCGGTTCATACGGTCTCATCCGAAGGACCGCCCCATTTAGTCGCCTTTTACGACAAGCAAGGGGGTATCGAGGACCTATTCTAACCCGGATTCCCACGGGGTGTCATGAGATGAAAAACAATCCGTATTTAATTTTAAGATCATGAACGTGTCTTGATCATTTGTTTTTTTTTTACCAAAATCGAAAACTGTAGTGACACTGGGGTGTTAACAACGAATGGCATACACATCCCTGATTTTAAAAGTAACCCGATTTTTTTTTTGAAAGAAAATTTTATCTGAAAAGAATCGTATGGCTTTGAAAATCATTCATATTTACTTGATTGATCATGATCCACTCTAAAAATTTTTATTTGATAAAAAATCATACATAGACTCCGCGTCTCAAAAGAATTCAAGATGGCGTCATAAAGGCGTCATAAATAACATAACACTTACGTGGTATTACATGATTTTATTTAAAAAAAATAATAAAGCTTTTAAGTGTCAAATTCTCTTCGAACAGGTATATAAAGCAAAGCTGGGAATTTAAGACCAGTCTTGGTTGGCATTTGGAACTTGACAGACGTGAAAATATTATGGCAGAAGCAATGATGAATACCCCAAACAACCCTAGCTATGTGACACCTGAAGGGGTCCCATGCTAGAGTCACAGGACGCCGTGGGATTGGATTAGGGCATGTATAATCTTCCAGAATACGTGAATAAAGCAGATATGGGCATCTTGACTACAACTCTGGATGGAATTGTCAACATGCTGACTTATATTGATAACAAGCTGACTGATCTGAAAAATTACAACACCAGTGAATTTTATTTGATTCGTGCAAAATTATCCAAATTAGAAGTGAAAGTCACTAAAAGTCAAGACAAAATGAGAAGCTCTTACCAGAAAAAAGAAGGACAAGGGGGATCCGGAGATACTAAGAAAACTAGACAGACGGATCCATGCTACATCTGTAAAGAGTTGGGGCATTGGGCCCCAGATTGCCCCAAGAAATACCTGTGCTACAAGTGTGGGAAATTTGGCATTGGGCTAATAAGTGTCCAAAGGATGAGAAGGGGGATCAACAATTCGTGAAAGAAATAGATAAACTGGAGAAAAAGCCTCAAGAACTCAAGACGTCAAGGAACACCAGACCAAATCAGTGGAGATAAAAAAGAGAAAAAGGAACAAAACAGAGAGATTCCAGGCACTCACGAGAGGAAACTATCCCTGACGACAGATAAGGCCTAGAAGAAGAAAAAGTAAAATGATGTATTTCCATTCTGAATAAAATTTGAATTGTTATTGTCTGTCTTGTGTGTTAGTGTTATTGTCTTCGGAAAATCCAGTTTGAGCCGGCTGGCTAGGCTTAGACTGTGAATGAAATTGTGACGTCATAATCACATTCTTGACTTGCTGTCAAAATTGTTGGACCAACGTTGAATCGTAGTAGCAGCGTACAGTCAAAAAGCTTTACTATGTAAGCGCCCCCGTATTTAGGGACTGTGTACTGACCCACCTTAACCCCCCCCCCCCCCCGAGTCAGGGTTAGGGGCAAGGGATTAGGGTTGAGACTAGGGGTTAGGCTTAGGGTTCGCGTCTTGGTGTAAAATGTAACATAACTTTACACTTTTTGTAGCATAACTTATCAAAAGTATAAATTGTAACATAACTTGCGTAAAATGTAACATAAATAGTTTAATTGTAACATACATATATTTGAGGTTAAAAAATCAATCCATTTGATTTTACTGATTATTTTAACCCGAATTTACTATGTTTTGAGATTTCTAACCTTATGGGTTTCAGTATTCTATCTTTATTATTAGCTGAGATAGTACAAACTTACGTTACATTTTACACAATTATTGACCAAATATTTTTATATCTTAAATCCCTAAATTTAAATAATTTAAATATTAAAATATCATGAATCTTCCTTCACATGACTGACATATATCTTTTATATAAAGAAATCCTTATTCCTGTCCCTCTTAAAAAGAAAATGAAGTAAGACTAACAACCGCTACATGGGCGTTGTCTTTGACCTCGGCGTTCCTTATCTGCCTGAGCTTTAAATTTACTATGGGCCCCACCCTTTGTCCATTGTTGATAAGGAGGTTCAGCATCAGGAAATTCCTGGTCAGCAGGTACAGCTCTTCACATGTCTCCTCTCCTGCTGCTGTGTCCTCAAACTCACTGAAGAGGTTCTGGGCATCAGAGTAAATCTTTGAATTCTCAAAGACCCTTATATCCGCCGGCTCTATGCGTTCTTCTGTAAATATAAACTATTGAGGAGGAAAACTATATTGATTAAATCTGCTTTATTGTAATTATTGCAATATGAAAACACACCGTCATCCTCTGCCCTTTTTCTGTTCTCCTTTTCTGTATATCAACTTGTAGGGACTTTGCCTATCTCCTTTCTTTCAATCATTAATGTCCCCATGGATCCCTCCACCTCCCGAGTGTCAATCAAGAAATCTATGAAATTCTTAGGTGATCTTAAAGAAAAAATATTGTGTGAGAGTATACAATCAACAACTATTATCAATGTTATGTGAATTTGTTTTCATAAGAGATTGATAAAGTTTTACCAAGATTGATTGATTGATTGTATACTGTTTAACGTCCCTCTCCAGAATATTTCACGGATATGGAGACGTCACCATTGCCGGTGAAGGGCTGCAAATTTACGCCTATGCTCGGCACTCAGGGCCTTTTAGCAGGGAGGGATCGTTATCGTGCCACACCTGCTGTGACACGGGGCCTCGGTTTATACGGTCTCATCCGAATGACCGCCCCATTTAGTCGCCTTTTACGACAAGCAAGGGGGTACTGAGGACCTATTCTAACCCGGATCCCCACTGGGCAGTTTTACCAAGATATGATCTGACAGTCCCTGGAGCAAATGTCGTACGGGCGTCAGGTAGCCACTTGTCTCTTACATTTGCAGAAGACAACAAAGCACTTTTGATTTTTCAGACCCTAGGGTTATCTATTTAAACCTAGGGTGAGGTATTAATAAGAATTTTTTGTTAATTGGGTCGAAAACTACTAAACTAATTAATAATCTAAAATAATTCCTAAAACACTTTATAAATGATATAAAAAGTCTTCAAAGTTATGTTACAAAAAGTGTCATCAAGACGCTAATTAGGGTTAGTGCTAGTTAGGTTTAGGGTTCAGCCAAACAGAATCCAGCATTTTTTACCACGTGATTCTCTCAGCCAATCAGAATCCGACACCTAGCTTGACCCCTTATACTACTAGTGCACAACACTTATGAACTCACGTTCTTCTATATCCATGACGGTAGATTGCGCCGATGAAGTCATTTTTATACCAATACAGAAAAAATTCCACTAATTAAGACTGAATACATATAATTTGACCAAAATGAAGCGAAGTAAAAGTATGGTCTATGTTTATAAGTTCTGTACCTGACAAAATGTGTAATGCATTCAAACGACTTGTAAAAATAAATTTTTTTCATTATTACATAAAGTTAATTAGGATACGAATTGAACATACAAATGGACCAATCTTATCAAATTTTTAAAAAATTTTACAACCAAGTGTTTGCAAAAATTAAATCAATCTGAAACTACTGAATTTCTATTCCTACCAATATTTACTTCTGGGACAGCGATCGACTAAAAAAAGAATTTAGGAAGTGTAGAATATTAATGGTATACTATATGTAAAGTAATCATTTTTGCCAAAGGAAGGCAAAGAAGTATGAAAGGTAATGGGAAATTAACTAAATATATTCATCTCTCTCTGCATAATGTAATCACAGATCTTATCTCTCTGCATAAATGTAATCACAGATCTTAAAGTACGTGGTATAAAGAAGAAATCGCTTGCTCGATCCATAAAACGGTCTGAGGCCTTGGCAATCCTCTGTTGAATCGTCGGGCCTGTGTGGCCGACATCACTGTCCAGATCGGAGGCAGTGACTCTGTTCTTGACATCAGCCACTCTGATCAATAGAGGAACCAGCTGGTAGAAGGATAGGGATTTTTCGCGTGCTGTGCACATCGCATATTAGGGCTTCTTGTCGTGGGAGGACAAGTTTGCTGCAAACACAGACTTATCTGAAACAAATCAGTAAAGTTACATCAGCTTAAACAAGAATCATGTTTAAATATATGCAGTCGCTAAACACTTGTATTTATATATTCAATCACTATAAGTTATAAGGAGCTTTATTGTGGTACGTAATTAAATAAAATGTATTTTTCAAGAAAAGAAAAATACAAATAAAGGAAACATATCCATTTTCAATTATGCTTGTCATTGTTGCTTCTATGATTATCATCGGAAAGACTGATGTATGGTTTCAGAAATGACAGTCTCCAAATGTATGTAGGTTCTTCAAGACTGCAATATTTCCTTAGCTTTTAAATACACACTGAGGATAAAAACCGCCATGTCTTATGCACTGTCCTTCCAGAGCGTCTTCCTACCGTTATTTATAAATTGGGGATCCATTGATAAATGGCTTAACTTGAGGCATAACCTGTTGCGACATCAATGTGTATACATGTCAGATGTTGTGTCTGAAGAAATTCAATCTGTGAACTGTTACTTTGACTTCTTTTCCCCTGAAACATGGTTGGTATTAGCCATATCTATCCTTATAAATAGATCCATATGTGGCAGAAAGCAAGAGAGAAACGTTGAATTTCCTTGTGGGTGAGATGTGTGTTCTTCATGTGAGCCACGTCGACCTGAGTGTAAATATGTATTCTGTTACAGGTAAAATCTGAATGCTGCTAAGGAGTAATCTATTATATACATGTGATGAACATGTAAATATGTAAACATGTAATAAGATGTAATAAGTATTACCAAGATGATGTATGGGCTTGATCTTGAAAACAAAATGCAGTGTTCAGAGTTACCTTCCTTCCCTTGATGACAAGTAAAATGACATCCCGGAAGTATGATAATTGAAAATACGTATGGAAACTTAACACTATGACATTGAACGTGCGTGAACTGATTAAAAATAAAGAAATGATGCTCTTTAAAATAAATTTTCTTCACATTTATATTTCAACTACATGCGCTTTGTCATCGACAAAGCTGTACAGCTTACCATTATGAATATGCATGGTCATAATAATATGGAAGTAGTTTTACGTAGTTTTGAGTCAATTTTTTTCAAGTTATTATGCCCTAGGGTAGAGTGAGACCACAATGGAAATGGTGAATCAAAGTTTAACATAGCTCTACTAGATTATTTTTACAGTATGTATTGTGTATTGTGTCAATTGATATGATGAGAAAAAGAAAGTCTCATTGAAATCATATACTAAGGTTTATTAATGTTCATTGCATTTTAATGATAATTTAACAATGGTTTTCATAATTAGTTTTGTGTTTTGTAGGTTTTATTTTGAGTTACAACATTCAGAAAGAAAGGATATACAAATTGTGCACAGGTACTCACTGTGGTCGCTCTCTTTAATTGGTAGTTGAAATTTGTCGTTATGACTGCCTCTGATGGCACCTTGAAGATTTCACCTCTCTTCCTTGGAAAGGTTCCATCAGATGATATCACGATGACACGCCCTGTCTCTATGTTGAACACTGAGGTCAGAGTTCTGGAAAATTCTGCCCCAGTATGAGAAATAAACTTTCTGGCCTCTCTGTCCTCCAAAACAAGAAAGAAAGAGGGAAATTACATGCATTCCTACTCAGTAAGGGTACGCATTATAAATCACAAAAATTCCATAACAGTGCAAAACTTACTTGCCTTTAATTGCATTTGCCCTGTGACAGTAGTGTATGTATCGATTTCTGCGGTCGCAAATCCTTTCTTGTTTCCTGCTTTCCACAGATGTTTTAATCTCTCGGTAAAATTACCCCAATTTTTAATTTTATAAAAATTATAGGATTTTATACAAGCCTTAATTTATCTAGCTTGGATAAGATAATTTCAGGCATAAATGAATACACTATTCACAGCGTATATGTATGCACGTTTTCTAGTATATATGCAAATATGTAAAAAGTGTAATAATTAATTATTTTGCATCTTTACTAATTGCTCCACTGAATATTACATGTACATAATATCTGTTCATAATTTTATAAGTAATAATCAATGCATAAGTTGTTAAAATGTAGTAATTACCCAGCAGATTGGATTTCTTCTCTGATCTGCTCTTCCATTGTTAACACTTAGATCTATGTAATCAGTCATCAACTACGGGGGTTCTGGTTTAGTAAGGGAGACATCACGGATCACCGGTGACCATAAAATAAGAAGCAGAGCTTAACTTGTGCCATTTTGCCGGGAAATATTATTAAATCATAGATCAACATATTTTATAGAAAATGTGAACATGGTGAATATTAAGATCATGATGGGGATATATTTTACTTGGAGCTATGCTAAGACTATTTCTATTGTTTTCTTATTTAAACTTGAATGGCACATGATTGAACATTTTTGGTGTAGGTGTATTGAAGATGGATTATACTTCATTTAGATGCTTGTGAATGGACTACTTTTTTCTCTGTTTTTCAAGTCCTAAATAAATTCCCAGTTACTTGACATGTTTGGTACATGAATGTTTTTTAGTTTCTTGTTTCATAACATGATAACATGTACAGAAAATATACATTCTAACAAAAGTTCCACTGTTTTTTCTTCTAACTTAAATAAAAGTGACCATTGAGAATACTGTCTACATCGCCATGTTTCTTGTTTACTTTAAATATTCTGTTTGGACACACACTACATAGTCATGCAAGCTAACGATACACATAATTATACATTACTAGTACTTAAGAGCAGGGATGTCTTATTCATAAAAAAAATAGATGCCTATATAAAGATGTGGACAGATCTTTTTTTATTAATTCATTCTTCGAATATGAGCAATCAAAGTCTTAAATGGCATGCATACATTCAGTTATCAATAAGTGATACACATGCATTATTCTAAGATGATGGTTCACAATCAATTTTCTAGTTGAGCATGTGGAAGAGAGGATAAAAACTAAGAGTAAGATGCTGTGTCATAACAAAACTAATTTTCAATACATGATAATTGCCTAAAGTGCATAGCAAAGAGTTCAGATTTTACAAATCATGTACCTGTATATCTACAAATTTATAATATGTAGAAACAAATGTAAACATGAGACCCATGGGTCATAAAGACAAAGCTCATCTGAATCAATGTAACCGTGCGATTTTTTTTTTCATTTGTTTAGATGTTGTGGTCATGGCTCTATCATTTGGAAGTCATGTTTTGAAATAAAAAATAGAATCTACATTATAAAATGAAAAAAATTTCACCCTTGCTAGCTGAGTGATTCTTCATTAAGTTTTTAAAAGATTAACCCTTGAAAGGGGACTTGCCCTCTCTGTGGTTCTTGTAAAGAAGTTGAAAATTCAGTTAAGATCAGTGATGTAAACTACAAAAATAGCGTTTTCTCAGTTGAATATTCTTTAATATATAGTCGCCTGTATGGAGCAGTGTGTAGAGCATCTGCTCTAAATTCCTGAAGTAAG
>PRKT01000546.1:316363-366114 GCA_003671525.1 Saccostrea glomerata | reverse complement strand
TTAAATAGAAATTGCTACCCGAAATTACCTCACTGCCTATTCTAAATATTACATTTTGTTACTGGGATAAAGTATGCTTTATTTATGGCTAAAACACCAGTAGCTTTTATGATCTTTAAACTGAAAAAAAGTAACTTACACATACCAGCAAAGAAAAGATAACAGTCAAATCATGAGCAGAGAATTCAATAGTTCAACAATCATCCATACGAAGATTGCTTGCTAACATGCTTATAATGAATTGACACTTGAAGAGAAGTGAATTCATTAATTGTGCCTTTTAAGCATATTGTAAACTTGTGAACTTAAATACACAAGAGAAAAATAACTTCGTTGACCTAACAGTGGTTCGTCATTAATAGACACGTAAAAATTGACCAAATAAAAAAAGTACGATACAAAATTTACAAAATAGGATGTATGAGTTTCTGAAGGAAAGACGTCTTCAGCGTCAATAGAAAGTTTAAAAAGTTTTAATCATCATGTCGATATGCTAAAATCTATTAGAAGAGGATTCAGATCCTTTTCGCCTTCCGCCTTCCAAATTCGGTCAACAGCTTTATAAAACAGTTCTGCACACTTTGTAAGCTCACATGGACTTTTGCATAAATTAATGTAACAATTTTCTTGCAATAAAACTTAAAATTATCGAGCTTCAGCACGAGACATAACACTTATATATTCAAAATATTTTATATTAAAGGTACATCATTATCTTAAGTTTTAGAATTCGAAGTTTGAGAAGATAATTTGTTTATAAATTGTATAATGTTACATGTGTATGATTCTACCTTAGGTATTTACAAATTAATTAATCGAGCTAATTTCTTTGATGCAATTTAGATGAAATGTTCAAATTGACTTATAACAGATAAGTTTTTTTCTACATACTTTGCAAATTTTCCAAACTTGACTTGATTTTGTCGAAATGCAGTGCCGAAAAATTATATAACTGCATAAAGAAATCATGTAGAAGGATACGATAATAAGGTAATGCTTACCTTTGAACATCGTACACTGTTCCTATTAAAAAGATTTTTTTTTAACATTTATAATCTGAAACGTTGAAATTTTGCGTTGAAAAGTATCTTTAATGATGCTAGATTTCAGAAAGTTAATCAGAAAAATGCCATATTTTTAACATGGAAAGTAGCAGTCGAACAGATAAGAAATACTTTTATCATCTTCCGCCTTAGTGTCATATTAATGTACACTTAAAAAAACTTCTAAGTGTTCACTCTAATCAATATATTTATTTAAAAACTACTTGATAGAATGGTACGATATTTTCAAATTATTACAACAAATGAGTCTTCTCAACAATTGTTGAAAGAAAATCAAATATCACTGATGAAAATCAATGTTCAGTGACGAAGCTTTACAACAATAAATGTGTACTATGCGGCACATGTTTTGTAAAATGACCTTTGAAAAAAGAAGGGAGAGCCGTTAGAATGTTGATATCTGGATCTTCCTTGCACCACAGTTCACTCACTTGTGTTTTAGTTTTTAATTGTTCTTGATATTACTTTTAAAAATTAGCAACCAGTATCAAAACCCATTTAAACATATTTTCCCATACGCTGTGTGTCATTTTCATCACAAAGTTATCACAAGTTGACACCTTTTGACAAAATTTACCCAAACCGGAAGTGACCTTGATCTTCGTCTGAGGCCAAGATTTCGCGTCACACGAGGTTAAAAGAGTGTTAAATTGTCTTGAAACAATCTTAGAAACATGAAAACAAACAATTTCAATCGTATGAAAATGAGTAGAAATCGGTGTTTGTGGCAGTACAATATCATAACAAGCAGTCTGAATCATCTTTAAAGCGGCGCACTTACGTGCTAAACGCCAAAGGATATTGACCAAAAGGACTCTGTACTGTGTGTTGATGCTCTGTCAAATCCCCGGACCTGAATCCCGTTGAATGCATTTGGGATCTTTATAAGGAATGTTAAAGCCCCCCTCCATATAATTTCAACGGTCTGGAAAATCTATGCAGTAGGTTTGGCAGCAGATGGGTCAATCTCCTATTCAGAGGTACATGGTATCCAACAATAAAGCATGTCTAGCAGTGATTAGAGCGATTGGTGGTCTCACTCCTTAAAGATTATTTTGTGTGAATTCTCATTTTGAGGGTACATCATTTCCTTGGCACTTTGCTTAAAATTCTGACGAGATACTTAAATGAAATTTAAAATTAGGCAACATCGAACTTAAATATGCATCATTAATCATGAATTAAAGAAATTATTTATTGTATGCAATTGTTCTTTAAAACTATAAACAATGATAGTTGAACACTTAGGAGTTTGGTTCAGTGTACAGAAAATGCAGAAGTTACATGAACTGCACTGTTTCTGTATTTAGGCAAGGCGAAGGTACTTGTATTCTGTAAAATGGTCCGTGTAACACTTAACAATTCAAATGTCTAAAATGATTATGAGATTTAGAAAGTTAATTTATTAGTTCAAATTTCCAACTTTCAAAAACTCAGACTGATTTGGTATATTGAAATTTGATATTTTAGTTCAAAAATCTAAATTTTGAAATTAACAAACAGGTTGTAAAATTTTAATACATGTATTTAAGATTTTTACTTTAAATATTCAAAATTCAAATTTCCAAAAACAAATTTTGTATTTTGTTCTTTTGCGTTTTTAATCTGCCGTTTCTTCAGAAAGTTTACGCTTAATAATCTTAAATTCAATAACATTTTCAAACTTCCAACTTTCAAGCGTTTTAGATTTTTAAAAATTTAGAATTTTTATTCAAACACTCAACTTTTAAAAAACCAAAGCACTTTTTACATTTTCAGTTTTTAGAAGTTTACTTCAAATATCCAAAAATCAAATTCCAAACCTGGTTTAAATTTTGAAACTATTTCAAAAACTCATTTAGTTAATCAAAATACCTTTTAGATATTTAGAATATTGAACTGATATTCACAATTCAAATCGGGTTTGAAGATTTGATATTTTGGATTAAGTAAAATTAAAGAACCCCAAATCGTTTTGGATATTTGGAATTTGAACATTTGAATCTAACTTCGAAATTTCAAAAATCTAAAACGTTTGAAAGTTAAAATTAAGAAGTTTGAAGTAAATTTGAAATATCAAAAGTCGTAAAACTATTCAAAATTTAGATTGTTAAGCGTAGACTTTCTAAACAAACGGTAGATTTAAAATACAAAATTTGTTTTTGGAAATTTGAAATTTTGAATATTTAAGATAAAAATCTAAAATATTAAAATTCTAAAACCTGTTTGGAAATTTCAAAATTTAGATTTTTGAACTAAAATATCAAATTTCAATATACCAAATCAGTTTGAGTTTTTGAAAGTTAGAAATTAAACTAATACAGTAACATTCTAAAACTCAAAATCATTTTAGAAATTTGAATTGTTTAGTGTTACACGGACCTAAAATGAACAGATACAAACACGGCTGCATTTGACAAGAAACCATAAAAAAAACATTATATAACTCTGATAATATATCGTTCAAGAGCAATTTAAATTACTACGAATTATTGTGTGTGCATTATTTCTAAAGTAATGTAATAAGATCAATATTAAGTTATATTTCCATTTCTAATTTCTTTCTCTGTTATAACTCTTTTAAGGTAGGTCCCTAGTACTGGACCTACTTGTGATTTTTCAAAAAATTGTTCTCAAATGCTTAGATTGTTCATACTAAGGTATGATGAACTGGAAAAAAGAAGGGGTTGTCAATATTATTACTGAGAGAGAGTTTCTCAAACATAGGTACCCCCATTTGTCAATTGACGATATGAGATTCCAAAAAAGGTTTCACATAATTTGTACATAAAAACACTAATTTTGATGCTAATGAATGATTTTTCCTATTAAAATCAAAGAAATGTATCCAATTAAACAAATTACAGTGAAATTTTATTCTTATCATATTTTCCTTGGTTTTTGGGGACTAAGTTGATCAAAATACAACCCTCGACCAGCCCAAAAGGTTGGAAGTACAACACTATTAAAATTATTGTAAAAAAAAAATGACTTGTGATTTTTCAGTCAAATTCTCAAATTATGTTCATCTATGACTATTTGTTAAAATTAAATTAAAAAAACAGCACATTGCCAGCATATATTTTTTCTCAGCACCACCATTTATTTATACGTTTTTTGTCCAAATTGAGATTTTTGATAAGGAATTTCAAATGAGGGAAGATAAAAAATACAAAGCTATTGATGACTTTTATTTCATTTCATAGATGCATAACTGCAAAAGAATAACAACATTCTTTAGAATATAATATAATTTTAAAACCTATAATACTTTCTGTGTGCCATTAATTACAGATATATTTCACATATTATACATGTACATGTATCTGTTTTTCAAGTAAATGAAATGAAAATCCACAGTCTAATCAGTCATCAATTTTGAAGCATTACTCTTTCCACTACATTGAGTCAAAATACATCCAATTATGTGTTCAACAGTATACACAAAAAATTAGTATACAACAGAATATTAACAGTCAGCATAAAAAAAAAATACAGTCTAACGTTAGGTTGAGTGTTGACTGAAATCTCCCATACAAGTTTTTAGACCTTTATTTTACACACTGTATTGTCTAAATTAAAATACATACAAACATTAATCATTCACAGCTATTCAAATATTCAACCAATTTGTTGATTACATTAGATGACTTGGATATTCTAGGCTGCTTTGAACCTGATAATGGTTCACTAAAAACATTTCGTAACCCATTATGTGGATCCCTCTTGTGGATTAGCACCAACTTAGACAAACTAAGAGAATTTGCAATCAACTTCTTCGAAATCATGGAAGATACAATCTTTGCCTTAACAAGGGGCTCTAAAGACTTCTTTATGGTATAATAATTCAATGTGAACACATCATTAGCTGAGCACAGAGCCAACAACTTCATTTCAAAAAGTTCCCTCAATGCCTTCACATCAGCAATAGCATTATGAGCTTCATAATCTTTTCCAATGAAAGTATTTACAAGAGTGACTTGTTTAAAATCTTTAACATCATCTTTGCTGAAAGATTTCCTAGACACTTGTAAGGTATCTATAAAACCAGTGACAGTGCTAGCAAAACTGTCAAGTAATTTACATTTGACTAGCTGATTCATTAACACTGGTAGGTCAAAACATTGTATATTGTGCCCAACCAAAATAGGTTTACAATCAACAGTCTTCAAAAATTCAACAAACTGCTGAAGTCCTTCAAAGGGCTCTTTATGGTCCACCTTCTTGCCATTATGCTTCAGCACACCACCAACAAAAGTAAGCCCAGTTGCTGCAGATGCATCAAGACTAATTGGGGACTGCGGTGTCAAGTACATGTTGAACTCTCTCTCTCCACATACAGCTGCAATCTGAACAATGTCTGATGTCCTGGCTGAAATAAATAAAAATAAATATTGAAACTCCCATAGTGTATACTTCTAAGTCAAGTGCAACACAATTCTCTTAACCTTATATAATATATTCCTTAGCTATTTCTACAAAGAAAAAAACTAGTTCACAAACCTAAACCAGTAGTCTCTAGGTCAAATACCATGTAAGATTTGTTGGTACTTGGTAGTTGATCTAATTTATTCAAAGAAATGTCCTCCAAATCAACTTCATCACTCAAACCAATTTTGCTGCTGTATGTATCCGCTGCAATAGAAATGTTCGGAAAAAATGATAGGTAAAAACAAACAAACATCACACATATAAATTAAGTTTCAGATAAATAGTATTTATCTGACTTACCTTCAAGAACAGATTGTGATGCATCTTTTGCAGACCGCTCTGTCTTCAGCTCTAAGGGCCTCCGCTTTGTGCTCCGCTTTGCTTGTTGTAATCGCTTCAGCTTCAGTCTGCTTTGTAGGATCCTGGAATGCTTGAGGGTGTATCTTCCAGGAGACATTGTCAGTCTTTTATTCACCTGAGAAAAATAGAAAATATGAAATTGAAAACTTTTTCTGGAAAAGAAAAAAAAGAAGAATCAACAGATCCTTATCAATATGTAAAACATGTAATTTTTTTTTTAAGTAAAGAGATTATATATTTTATGGAGTAAAAAATCAAATGTGTCTGCATTAAAATGTATTACAGCAAAACTCGGTTATAACGAAGTCACCGGGACCTATAAAATTACTTCACTATATCCGCAATTCTTTATGTCCATATAAGAAGTTCATTGAATTTATATAGAAGGGGATCCAAGATGACTTCGCTATATCCATGAATTTGCAATATCCATGTTCATACTAAACGAGTTTTACTGTAACAATAAATTCACACATTTTATAGATATAATTCTCGAAGAACTTTCAAAACCCTTAAAAATTAATCATGCATTAAAAATGATTTCAACTGCGTCAAGTAAATAAAAAAATGTAAACAAGACAAGAACAAAAACTACACAAACAAGTTTAGGCTATGTAATGGTATTTTTGATGTTTCCTTTTAAATACTTTACTTTATAGACATTGCCTAAACTGCCATGTGTGAACATCAAAAGAACATCAAAGAACATTTTTTTTCATTTGTATACCTCAGTTATATAATTATACCCCTCATTTTTCTGACAGACAGTTGCAGATACTCTACTATGCAGACTGTCTGAACCTCCATAAAACCTATGAACAGTTTAGGTGACATAGTCTAATTAATAAAAGGTATATGTTTTATCTATGTGCATGGTTTTTATCATTTCATAAATTTGAAAATTAAAAATTCTTACATTCGTTTCGGCGCTTTGCTAGAGACCATGTGGTTAAAATTTTCATTCACTTGAGTGGATCCCATCGACACCAACTCAGTTGCCCGGTCTGCATACTTCTCAAACAGTTTTTCTAGAGCTGATCTCAGAGGCTCACTTGTAAGAGGTTTCCCATATGGCAAGTTTTTTGGTTTGTAACCAGTTTGTTCACTCCTGCACCATGTGCCACACATGGAATGGTCCCCTTTTAAGATTAAATACACTAATACAAATACAGCATTCATACATTATCATGAACTCAGACCAATTTCTAAAAATTTCTAAAAATAATTAGAAAACAAAATTATTTTTCTTGCCAGTGTCAAACTTAAATATATGTTCATTCTTTTTGCAAGTAGTATTCTTACCATATAAATGAGGAACAATTTTCCCCAGATCATTAGCTAACTTTTCTGGATCTTCAGATGCCTGATGAACACAATATGTAAAGCATCTCTCAATGTGTGTTCTAACTTTAACATTTTTCAATACTTTATGGGTATTGCTGATTTCCACAAGACTTCCAGTAAACCCCTTTTTCATGTGATTGCTGTCCACCTTTTTCTTTATATCTGGATCAACAGTTGCTCTCAATCTGGCTATTGTTGTAGAATCGTTGTCCATTACTAACGTGGTAACCTAACAATATTTTATAATTATAAGCAAAATAAAAAACAGTAATGCATTAGCACTTTCATTTACAATCTTCACATATATATAAATATTTAATAAAGATTTCATGGAAGGTGGCATTTTAATTCATAGCACTTTCACCTCTTAGCTCTTCATGGATTTTGAATATTGAATGTACACAGATATATATATAAAATCGAACATATCTATACAATTCATACCTTTTCACCTTGATCTTTTATGCTCTGCACCATCTCGCAAGCCATAGCAGGTTCCATAGATTTGGCTGACCCTGACCAGTTTCGACTGCATTTGTGCTTCCTCACAGGAACATCCTTCCGTTTTGCCAAGTCACATATTCTGCATTTTTTAGATTTTACAGCATAACCAACACATTTCTTGGTTTTCCCCCCAATCAAACTTGCATGTACGTCCTTCAAACATAAAAGAAAATTGTTCAATAGCAGTAAGTACTTTGTATTATTTTAGTAATCAGTGAAAAGTTAAAGCATCCAATTCAAATTACTAATTAGGATAACTGATGACTTTTTTTAAACATCAAAAAATACCTGTAAGGCTATTGTAGGCACGCCCAGTACCTCGTTTTTGCCAGGCACCATCGAAGCTGACAGTGAGATTACCATCACTCCTGAAGAAAAATCAAATAATTATCATGCATGAAATTTCTAATTTTTTTTTTTCAATAATTCAAATTATTTTGACAAATACCAATAAACATACTTTTCAACTTCCTCTAATAGACTGGTTCGACAACTTTCTTCTGCCATGTTACTCAGTGTACTGCCGACTTCCCTTTCCCTTTCCTTTAGACCTCCCTTCGAAATTCCTGGAATGTTTAGTGCTGCTAAGAAGGCATTTAAATGAGATTCTCCGAAGCCACCATTGATCATTCCTAAAATATTACAAACACAATTATTTAAAACAATAATCAAAGATTAAAACAGGGGTGTGCAATTACCATCTCCTGACGCCCGGGGCTACTAATTTTAGAGGTCGGGCTATCTTAAATCTATACTGCGTTAGCCCGTCGAGCTAGTAAATCTAAAATGAAAGTAAACATATATTTACCTCGACTGAATTTAGGTACAAATTAACTTTTCTGTAAAATCAAAATCTTTAAGTACCTGACAATTACAAAGCGCAAACCATTATTTGTTTTATTTATTTCAACTTCAATGTTTTTTTTTAATCTTTATGTTATACATGTATTGTTTTCAGTAGTTAATGGGCTAGTGACTGGCAACCTCAGGCTAGTAACTTTGTAAGCCAAACGGGCTAGTAATTTATTTTTGTAATATCTATTGCACACCCCTGATTAAAAACACCAATGTACACAAGTTTATCCAAATTCCAAGTTTATTTCAGAACTATAATACACTTACCTACTGCTACTTTCGTATTAATATCCCATGCTTTTCCTCCCTTTTCTGTTAGATGTTTTTTGCCTGTTGGGACATCATTAAGTAGCCTACACTCCTGGTATCTACACTGCACTTGGAGAATTTGAGCGAGTCCGAATCTAGTCTCTCCAACACAATCGGATAAATGCAAAGGTTGCCCACACCTCTTGCACTCCTTTAAGTTATTTGCAAGGATACCAAGTTCGTCTACCTTCGCTCCAATCATTTTTACCTGTTGGCTCAACAATTTCCTCTCTAGCAACACGGACATCGCTAGCAAGTGGGTCAACACAGTGATATACATGGTCTTCGTTCGTAACTGGAGTGAATACAGGTCTTTCAACATTTTCTTTAGAAGTATTATCATCACTGCGGTCCCAATATTTTACACACTCTCTCCTCAGGACTTCATTTTGCTTTATACGAGAGGATTTCACGAATTTCCCCTTCTTATTTCTTGCCGCCATTACTGCGGGATGTTATCGACAAATAATAATGTTAAAAACCTATCCGCGAGTCCGATCCGGTTATGACGTCACACGACTAGACCCCTACTTTAAAAGTTAGCGGAGTTGATTTTTTGAAAATTCTACCGGAATGTAAATTAGGCAGGTCGATAGGTCAGGAGCTAAGGTGGCTAATATGCATGAAAATCTCGTGCACACCTGCCTCTGTGTCTGATGCTAAGGAGGCCAAATATGCATGTAAATCTCGTGCAGCTGCTAGAGTATGTGTTTGACGGCAGTGGGCGAGGGCAATTGAAACTAGTGTAATTTAAATGTATGTCTACATTTTTAAAGTCTAAATCTAAAAATTTATTTCACAATGAAATGGAAATATAAGGAATCACTATCTAGTCACTATATGGTATGCCAGGGACATCAACGATAGTGTGAAACATAGGATAATTTAATAATTTGGGATAATTATCCCATGTTTCCCACTATCGTTGATGCCCTGTCATACTATACTAACTAAAAAGTGATTCCTTAAATAAATCACTTTTAAAATAAATTTTGTTGTCACGTTACACAATTTTGCATTATACATATGTGACTTTAATTTGTGCAAAAAAACCATGTCTGTTCAAAAAGGGCGCGGAGCTGTATAAACCAACATTTCTAATTCAAGGTACATAAATGACTCAACTTTCAAACACTACCTATTTACAGTTGTAACTTATTTTGTTTTGTTAAGTTTAGTTAAATGCAGTCCTATGATTTTGCCTTTGTTTTTTTTACTTAAGGTTTTTCGTTTGTGTTTATGTATGAATGGGGATCGGATCCGGTGAATCTAAAATTTGAAAATTCCTATTTATCGTGATTTTAGTTATTTTAGATGTTATATAGATATTAAGAATGACGTTTACTCGAGTTTCAGAAAACAGACAGGAAATTTTCTAAAGTATAATAATAATTATGTTAAATCAAAAAATGTTCTATATGTACAGAATAACCAAGTTTTAACTCAATATCAATTAAAAATTTTCATATTTTATTATTTGAAGAATATATGCAGGAACAAAAGTTAATGTATGGTAATGCAGAGGAAATTAGGACTAAATTTTTGTCATTTTTTTTTTCTTGCAATATTATTAACAATGGAAAGATTAAATGTATTTTTAGACATCATTTTGCAAATATTACATGTGTTAAAGCTCATAAATTATTTCAAATAATTTAATGCCATGAAATAAAGAAATTCAAAAATATGAATAAAAATATTCCAGACAAGAAATCTCAATAATTCGATCATTGATCACATATAATATTAATACCTTAAAAATTAGGGCAACAGGAGTAACCTAAGGTAATAGATAATTAAGAATTCCTATCAGTCAGATTTTTGCAATATTTAATTAAAAATGGAGAAAAAATATAAAAATGATAATAATTCGGACTGTAATAATTATCAAGTTTATGGCCCAAACTCTAGTCGTTTCTTTAAATGAAGCAACGTTGTTCGATTACTTTAATATTTCATTATTAAAAGAGTTATGTTGCTTTTAATATTTTGTTATTGAGAAAAAAATAGTCACAGTGTGAAATATTGGGTTATTTTCCGAAAATTACTCAAGGGCCACTAGCATGAAAAGTAGGTCAGTGACTTAGTGATTTGAAATTGAAATTTAACACAGGAATCATAAGTGTACAATAAAGGTATACCTTAATTGTTAACCTTGTAATGGAACAGACCCAGAATACACGTCTCAGACCAGATGTATTTCATAGCAGTCCAAATTAATTGGAAATATGTTGTGTTTGGTAGTTAAACAATAGTAATAATTGCATTGTTTTGCTTTGTCCTTTTTTGTATTTTTTCTCTGTTTCTTTGTTGATGACTTCTTCGCTTTTTTTCTTCGAAGAAGGGACAGGACTTCTCGAAAATTTGACATTTTATGTTTTTCAAATTTATAGCATATGGTTTAGGAGGAACAATAGGAGCTATTTTCGGAGGCTTCTTTCTAGGAGTAGTTTTTAGTGCCCTCATTGCATACTTTATATCCAAAAGATATATGACCAACATGGCAAAACGGTAAGTCTGCTCCTTTTTTACATTCAGTTTCATTGATCATGATTATCTGTTATTTTAGATGACGTGTACGCAGACGATGAAAAATCTTTTGATAATTCGTATTGTCTATCTAAAAATGTAGAGTTTTTTTCAATTTTACATAACAAAGACAACGACATTCTTTTTATGCTTGTGGCCCCATATTTCCATGTTTATTGTTTTAAATTTCTCGGAATATACCTTACCGATTTTTACATTAAACTGATAACTCTTTTATAATCAAAATATAACATGCGAGATAACTTTCTGGAAAAAAAGAAATTCTATATAAATGGAATAGTTTCCCTAAATATTAGGGATGTCAATTTTACTCGGACAGCTTAGTCGAATAGTCGGATGCTTTAGTCGAACGATAGTCGAATATTCGTTTAATTTTAATTATTTTTTTTTACATCACTTTCATTGTTTGTCTTTTACAAACTAGTTACAAAATTTAACATACACTATCACCATTATAAAACGAATTTCTGAATTGTAAACATGTACGTAGTGCAATAAAAACTGTACATCAATATGTATCCAATGTATTTAATTTCAAAATTAATATATTATCTGCATGTTTTATCTAAATGCAGGATATCAAACGCCCGTATTTGTTCTTTCTTTACATAACGGTAGTACATGTACCCCATAATTGAAGCCAATTATTAAGTGTCCATCAATGATCTTTGACAGGTAAACAATTAAAGCGCGTCTCTTATAAAAACAAAGAGAGAGCGAGAGCTTAGGATAAATTTAAATTATGAAATTTTGTGCAAAATATCAATGATTGTATGGAATTTATATCAGAAAAGGAAAACACGGTTCAATTACTCTCATATTAACTGACCCTGATTTACATGTATGTACGATTTTGTAATTACTGTTTACTAGTAATTAATATTCTTTCTGAATAGACATGTTTGCCGAAGATACATCGACGTACAAATAATTTCCTTTGAACAGTTATACCATACCCTTAATTTTACATATGAAAATATTGATCTGTAAATAAATGAAATGGGCAATTATAAGTTTATTGCCTTGAATTCAAAATTACTTTGATTAAACACATGTTTAACGAATAACCGACTAAAGAAATTATAGTCGATAGTCGGTATGATCGAACGATAGTCGAGTACTCGAATATTCGTTGACATCCCTACTAAATATTAATGAACAATATGGGTTTGGACCGTAAACGTTTTAATTGTTCCAGTCGAAATTTCCTCTGTTAATTTTTCAATTCTTACCCATTTTAAATCTCGTTTGATAAAAATCTGAATAATAAAATCATTAAATTATTAATAGCCTCATTTTTCTTTTGTTACCCTTATTCTGCTGGTATTGATATTTTATTTGGCCAGTGATCAAGTTTTTAAGATAAGTTGTTTGCAATGGATTTGGTTCATATTTACAAAACTCTTTATTGCAAATTAAACTCAATTATTTGATGTAATACATCGGTTTTGGCCTTCAACTAAATAATATTTGCAATATTTGTTAAAAGTAACATAAAACTATAACGTTATGAACAATATTGCAATAAACGTTTTTGTAAAAAGAAAAAAATTATATTTTTAGAATTTCCCATCCTTAATTGTAAATTTATTTCTGTTCCTCTTGCATATGGGTTACTTCAACTACGAAAACATCAAATTTTAAGAATTGATAATGAGTGAAAACATGGTCATTTCTGGCATTTCGACGAATATTTGATGCGGGGCTTTGTAATTTACTATTAACCAAACTTTACACTCAGTACTAAAAAAGGGAGAAACTGTGTTGTGTATTATTGAAAAATTTAAACTATAATCCAGTAAATGCAGAGTAGAAATTTGAGACATCAATAAACTTCACAAGCAACTCTGTGTTGTTCGTTTTGTAAGGCAACATTGCATTAAAATTGGTCCTCAAATATACATTAAGAGTTTAAATATCTTTATATCATACAGTTGGAAACAGTGTTATATAATTTTTTATTCTATAAATTTAACTTTTTAAAGTTTTTTCTTCCATTATATCAAACAGTGACGAGATAAGTATAACATTTGACAGACATAGTGCCCACATTGCACCAATATCTGAAAACAACCCGAGTCAATCAGCAAAAGTTACGGAACAGACTTATCAGGTATTTATATTGATTTTTATGGGGAATTGTAATTTACATGAACAATTCTGTTATTTCAGGATTACTTGCAAAGGAAAAGCTGGATTACATGGAAATCGTATATTTTTTTTAAATGTATATTTATCGTATGATATGAAATGCATTTTGATAATCTAGTAATATAGTTTGTTATCACTGTACATAAAGCCCTTGAAGACGCCATTTAATCAAAGTACTAAATTAAACTTTCAATTGAAAACCAGAAAACCAGATTAATTCTTTCTTATCCATGTCCTTAATATGGTCGGAATTTTATTTTAAAATTGATACCTTTCATTATCATGCTACTTCCTATGAACTATCAAATATGATTGCCTGAAAAAGCTTGTGTTACAGAAACATTTCTAAGAAAGGCTGTTAAAAAACTACAAGTAGATAAAAATGAAAATAGATTGAAAGTCTCAACTTGCCAAATTGTGTTTTTGGAAATGTCTAGGTTTGCTGAATTATTGCTGTTGTTTGAGTTGTTAAATATCCTGTACAATTTAATTGAAATAACTTGATTAATTTGCTTTTGTCTCTACAATTCATCACAAGTCATCTAGTGGCTTCATAAAAGTATTTTTCATTGAACGTCATTAGAAAGATTAGGCATTCACATTTGAAATTTTTTAACTAACTACGTGATATCTATCTGATAAAGGAAATCTAAAAGATTACAGAATCATTTGAAAGGTAAATCTACTGACACTTTTTGCAAAATTGATAAAAATACATGTTCTCATTATGATGTGCTAGTGTATGCTAAAAGCTCATTTTTTTTGTAGCGAAAGATCGTTAATGTTCTACCCTACTCTCCGTCAATGGAATCTCCAACGTACAGTAACGTTAAAGAGGCTAAAACGGCACAAATGAAAGATGATGTCTATAACCATCTTCACGAAAAAGATGACGAGGAAACGGAGAACGTATACAACCATGCTTCTTGTTCCTCTGAGCTTACTACGGAAGACGATTACGGCCATTTAAATGCAAGACGAAGTAATGAAGGAGTTGTCTTACCTGAAGACGATGTGTATGCTCATACGGAAGCGACGAATAACGACAACTATTTTGTCCTTGAAAATCAAAGTCAAATCTAAAGAAAAAATTGCATTTATTTATATCTTTGTGAATTAAAATGTTTCTTTTGACTTTGTAATGATTTAGAGCAGATTTCATGGATGTTTTGTTCTACCTTAAGGAAATGTTAATTACATTAAAATTATTCTGAAGAAACTATAAGAACAGATTATGAAGAATTTTGTAAATTTAAATGTTCATTTTATTTTGTTTATTAAATTTATTTTTAGAGAAATATGGCTTTATTGACTTAATAGTTTTTTATTCATTAATTTTATGAATTGTGTTATTATTTTCAGTACTTTTTCTTGAATATATGTACTTTATTCAAATTTATATTCACATTTTGCCTCATTTTTGTCAATTGTATCCGTGTGTATATAAAAGCAGCATCAATTATTACGAAATTAGCTATTTAAAAACACTTTCATGTTTTCGAATCATTGCGTTTCATTTTGATTTTCTTTATAAATATACAAAAAAACCACTCAAAATCAGTAGTACTTTAACAAAAATAGAACCGAACATGTTAACTGCTGAAGATTTTGCAAAATGAACACGAAGTAAAACAAGTTTTTATGAAATTTCTGTGTGTATACACATGTATGTTTATAAAAGATTTTTTTTTAAAGAATCATCTTGCCTCTTTTATCTTTAACACATCATTGTATTCAAAATGTTTACACATCCGGCTTGAAAAGTGGTAGGGTAAATAGTGATCGGGTTGTCTGTCCGTCCTTCTCTCTGTCCACTTGTTACGCTCTAATCCGCACCTCCTGCACCACTGAATGAAATTTAATGAAACTTTCATAGAGTATTTGTTACAAAGAGCAATTGTGTACCTCCTTTTTGGATCGGACACATATTTTGGGTTTCCCAAAGCGAAACATTGACCTGCCATTCTTTCTATAATATTGAAGGGTACCAATCTCTTATCTGGAAATCCCGAATAACTCTGGAATACCACTGAATAAAATTACATAATGCAATTATTACATAATGCCATTATGCACCTCATATTTTACTGTTTGCTGTGACACTTTTTCGGATATTCCAGAGCAAAACATGGACTTTGCCATTATAAAAGAAATGGAAGGCAGGGTATCATTTACTGAGCTCAGTGCTCACAGTATTTCAATTTTTATTCTGTTACTAAACGTCAAAAATATGCATTAACACAATTTGAATTTAAAAATATGTCATAATTACATGCATGTAAGTATTGTATTTTGCAGTTTTGAATTTTTTATTAAAGATCATTGACATTGAAATTGTTTGTTTTGCTTTTATGTGTTTTATAAGAAATGTATTATATAGATTACATATATGTGTTTCTTACTACAATATATTAAATGTATATTTCATTAAATTTTTTATCCATGAAAAGCAAGGTTTGTAATAAAGACTTTTTTTAATTTTATAAAGTATGTGGAGATAACGAACAGTATTCAAGCTCTTAAGTCCATTAAACAATACATAATAGGGGTAGAGCAAACAAGGACAACCAAAACATCAGAGGTGGGATCAGGTGCCATTGAGAAGCAAGGATCCCATACCAGTCACAATTAGTACTCATTAGAGATTGTGTTTTAGTTTACCTCTTTTACTTGTATGCTTAATTTTACCCACAGCTTCCTTAACAAAGGGAAAATGCTTCAAAATCATGTTACAGTTTCAAATACTTAACATTCACAACAATCAAAGTTCTTTTTTGAATTATATAACTCTTCTGGATTTCAAAACATCTACCTAAAAAAGAAAAACATAGTGGTAAATATACTTTGACATTTGAATTTAAAATGATAGATAAAAAAAATCAGTAAAACGTGATTAGAACTCAAGAACGAAAAGAAGACCCTCACCCACTCCAAGTTAAGAAGAATACGAATAATGTGCAAAGAAAAAAACAAGCATTGATATTATTATTATCCATGTATTTATCTTATCTCACGCTACAGCTCACAATGTCTTTCTTTATAAAGTACCTAAATTTAAATGTCTCCGCCCATTTTCATGTAATAAAGAAACCGTACTCTGTTCGAAAGAAAATGTTCCGGATTTTGTATTAAAGTTAGGTGTTGGAAATTGGCTTTTATTTCTTGATATTCAAAGTTATTGGTAATGATTGCACAACATTTTAATGAGAAATACAATGTTATACATCATGAAAATAAAAATAATTCTGTATCCTCAGGTATATTCTGTCTGGCAGAAAAAGGGACCAAGCTACTACACTTTAGTGGAATACTCCTTTCCATGTGTTTTCAATCTCCAGTTGTTGACGATAAAACGGAAAAAAGCTATACAATACAAAAAAACTTTAAAAAACATAATCTGAAAAATTCAGCTCGATTGACAAAGTATTTAAACGAAAGGACAAGTGCACTTAAGCAAAACTTAATGGGCCCTTTTCATGTACCATTTTGCTTTAGAAGATCTTACCAAATCATTTTCTTTTGGGAATAGTTAGATACTAGTGTATACTTCTGATTAAAATGCCCGTTAAACACCACCTAAATCAGCATGGATTTGAAACAATTGAATATTTTTAAATGCCTATGGATACCCTAAATCCGGAAAAGTCGTACCTAATTTTCTTTTAGTTTCGTTTATGTAAATCACCAATAAAGGTTTCAAAATTTAGAAAAAGTTAATCGATTTCCGTTCTAGTTGATGGCTTTAGACCACATGCGTGCAGTGTTTTGTTTCTTATGTATTGCTTTAGTTTTACTTAATACTTTAAACACGTGGAGATACATGTACATTTTCAGTTTTTTATCTCATACAAAAAGCAAATTATGAAATTGTTTGTTCGTTGTTTAAAGTCTCTCGAGAATTTTTCAATCATATGGAGACGCTGCTAATTGTCAGTGGAGAGCCGCAAATTTTCAGCTATACTTAGCACTCAGGATCATTGAGCAGTAGGAGATTTTATATTACTTTTGCTAACATTCAAGTACAGCGACAAGACAGTTTATCTGTCTCCACGTCCCACAGTGGGATTTGGGTCTGCGACGGACGGATCAATCTTTACTCCTCGATTCTGGAGTGAAATATATGGAAATAACAAACTGTATTCAAGATCAAATGTCCATAAAACAATACAAAATATAGGAGCAGAGCAAAGAAGGGCCTCAAACATTATAGGTAGAATCAGGCGCAGACACTATACCAGTACGCCACAAAGACGACTTATTATGAATATGAAATCACTTGAAAATGAAAGGAAAGAAATTTAGTATCGGTGCAGACATATTTTATGCCAAGTACATTTCAAAAACCTGATTGGGGTAAGAGTAATTGAGTTCAACATAATATACAATTTTATATGGTAACTTAAATATATTTAGCACTGCCTTCTCATAAAATAGCGCGGACCTTTGTCTATCTTAAGTTTTTTTTTAATTAGGGATTTCATGTAGTCGAAAGATTAAAAAGATTAAAAAGTTTTGGGTTGTTATGTTGCATCTTCTCTGCAGTATCTATCCCACAACAACACTGTTTGCAACAGATTTTTTGAAAGTCAAACGCATTTGCTTGGCATCTTCTTTTTTCTCAAAGGAGAAGAATTATAAGTGTGCAAACAGATCGATTTGTACCAGTATATGGAAAATCCATTGTTTTCGTCTGCAAACTACTGAGTATATATCTATCTGAACTATAATGACGTTGCAAATGCTTCATGAATAAAAAAGAAGTATGATAGAGATAGGATTTTGCTTTCCATGTACGTTTTCGTGAATTTCGCCCTAGAGCAGGGGTGTCCCTAAAAATGTTTTAAATTATTCCTTAGATCTTATGCTATCAAGTTTTTGTAATATAATTTAGAGTTAAGACTGCCTTGAAGAATTTTTATCCACAAAAATTTATGCCAAAATTGGTTTATTAGACAAAATATTGTTTTGGCAACCTATATGGAGGTTTACTTTATTGTGCAATTATTATTTTTTTTATTTGGATAAAATGCATATTTGGAAAATTTAGACAAATATACGATAGAAACAACTAACGAACATTGATTCTGAAATGTGACTTTTTCCGAATTCCAAATACATCCTTTAATTCTTATATACATGCATCCAAGGAATCAAACGGCAGCTTTATCGATAAATGTGAATCGTTCGTCAATTGCAGGTTTAAACTGGTACACAATGACAACACTTACAGTGTATGCTTATTTTTAAAAATATTTTTCTTCAACTTCTTACCTGATAATTTTTTTTTTCTTTTATTGAATATTTAATTATTGATTAAGCAAATGTTAAAGACATTAAGAAAGAGTGTAGTATCGTACACATTTCAACCACACTTGCCACAAAGCATCCTTGAGTAAAGAGGATTCAAGTTTGTTCAAATGAAGGGCCACGTCCTTATTCAAGGGGAGATAATTGGGAATTAATGAAAATATGGTGGTATCTTTTAAAAGTCTTCTTCTCAAGAACCCCTGTGCCAGGAAAGATGAAACTTATGGGGAAACATTCTCATGTAGTGTAGATTCAAGTTTGATCATATCATGACCCCCGGGAGTTGGGCGAGGCCAATATAGCCGACCAAAGTTTTACATAGAAACATATAGGAAAATTATTTAAAAATCTTCTTCTCAAGAATAACAAAGCTACAATTGATCATGTTTATATATGGAAGTATTCTCAGGTAGTGTAGATACAAGTTTGTTCATATCATAACCCATGGGGGTAGGGTGGTGCCAAAATGGCTGACCAAAGTTTTACATAGAAATATAAAGGAAAATTCTTTAAAAATCTTCTTCTCAAGAATAACAAAGCCATAATTGATCATATCCATATGGAAACATCCTCAGGAAGTGTGTTCATATCATGACCCCCTCGGATTAAGCAGGGCCAAAATGGCCGAAAATTTTTTTACATAGAAATATATAGGAAAATTCTTTAAAAATTATCTTCTCAAGAATAACAAAGCTATAATTGATCATATTTTTATGGAAGCATTCTCAAGTAGTGTAGATTCAAGTTTGTTCATATCATGATCCCCGCGGGTTAAGCAGGGCCAAAATGGCCGAAAAAAATTTTACATAGACATATAAAGGAAAATACTTTAAAAATAATCTTATCAAGAATAACAAAGCTATAATTGATCATATTTATATGGAAGCATCCTCAGGTAGTAGAGATTAATGTTTGCTCAAATCATGACCCCCGGGGGTAGGGCGGAGCCACAATGGCCAATCAAAGTTTTACATAGACATATATAGGAAAATTCTTTAAAAATTATCTTAGCAAGAATAGCAAAGTCATGATTGGTCATGGGGCTACTTTTGGATATAAACTATAATTTAATAATAAACCAATTTCTACTTTTTCCCAGCCACAGTGCTCAGGTGAGCGATGTGGCCCATGGGCCTCTTGTTTTCTCTGTTTCCTTTGTTTTCTGACTTCTTCACATTTTTTCTTCATCCCGAGGAAGGGATAGGGCTTACCGAAAATTTTACAGTTTATATTTTTGAATTTATAGCAAATGGTTTAGGAGCTACAATAGGAGCTGTTTTCGGGGGATTCTTTCTAGGAGTAGTATTAAGTGCTCTCATTACATACTTAATATCCAGAAGATATATGGCCAACATACAAAAACGGTAAGTCTGCTCCTTTTTTACATAAGTTACATTGATCATTTATATCGGTTATTTTAGATGACGCATACGCAGACGATAAAAAAATATTTTGATAATTCTCATCGACATCTAAAATTGTGGAGCTTTTGTTTAATTATAAATAACAATGACAACGACTTTTTTCATGCTTATGGCCCCTGATTATTTCTAGAAATATACCAAAACGATTTTTATATTTAATTAACTGATGTCTTTTTATTATCAAGGTATAACATGTAAGATAACTTTTTAAATGAAGAAATTTTATATAAATGGAATAATTTCCCTGAATATTTATAAACAATATGGGTTTGAACAATAAACGTTTTAATTATTCCAGTCCTAATTTCCTGTGTTAATTTTTCAATTCTTACCCATTTTAATTCTCATTTTATAAAAATCGGAATAATTAGAACATTAAATTATGTATAACCTCATTTTTCTTTTGTAAACCTGATGCTGCTGATATTTATATTTTATTTGGCTAGTAATCAAGTTTTAAAGACAGGTTGTTCGCAATGGATTTTGTTCATATTTTCAAAATTCTGTATTGCAAATTCTGCTAAATTATTTCAAATAATACATCGGTTGTGGCCTTTAACTTAATAATATTTGCAATATGTTGTTAAACGTCACATATAATCGTAACGTTACTAACAAAATTGCAATAAAACGTTTTTGAAAAAGGAAAATAATTCTAATTTTAGAATTTCCCCTGGTTAATTATCAATTTATTTCTGTTCTTTTTCCATATTGAGTTACTTCAACTAGGAAAAAAGTATATATCATGGTCATTTCTGGCATTCCGACGAATTTTTATGCGAGGTTTTGTATTTACTTTTAACCAAACTTTACGCTCAATACTCATACAGTTAAAAACAGTGTTATATAATGTTTTTATTCTATTAAGTTAACTTTTTACAATTTTTTCTCTCTATTATTTCATACAGTAATGAGAAAAGTATAAAATTTGACAGACATAGTATCCACATTGCACCAATATCTGAAAGCAACCGGACTCAATCAGCTAAAGTTACGGAACAGACTTATCAGGTATTTATATTGATTTTCACATTGTAATTTTCATGAAAAATTCTTTTATTTCAGTATTACTTGCAAAGGGAAAGCTTGGGTACATGGAAATCGTATGTTTGTGTTTAAAATGTGATATATATCGTTTGATATGAAATGCATTTTGATTATTCTAATATTGTAGTTTGTTATCACTAAAAATAAAGCCGTTGAAGATGTCATTTAATCAAAATATTAAATTGTCAATGGAAGACAAGAAAACAAGTTTCATTCTTTCTTATTCCTGTCCTTTAAATGGATCCGAATATTATTTTAAAATTTATACTTTTTAGTAGCATGTTACTTCACATGAGCTATCAAAGACGATGTCCTGAAAAAGTTTGTGTTACAGTAACAATTTTAAGAACATCTGTTCAAAAAACTACAAGAGATAAAAAGAAAAATATATTGAAAGTGTCGACTTATACATGCATCCAAGGAATCAAACGGCAGCTTTATCGATAAATGTGAATCGTTCGTCAATTGCAGGTTTAAACTGGTACACAATGACAACACTTACAGTGTATGCTTATTTTTAAAAATATTTTTCTTCAACTTCTTACCTGATAATTTTTTTTTTCTTTTATTGAATATTTAATTATTGATTAAGCAAATGTTAAAGACATTAAGAAAGAGTGTAGTATCGTACACATTTCAACCACACTTGCCACAAAGCATCCTTGAGTAAAGAGGATTCAAGTTTGTTCAAATGAAGGGCCACGTCCTTATTCAAGGGGAGATAATTGGGAATTAATGAAAATATGGTGGTATCTTTTAAAAGTCTTCTTCTCAAGAACCCCTGTGCCAGGAAAGATGAAACTTATGGGGAAACATTCTCATGTAGTGTAGATTCAAGTTTGATCATATCATGACCCCCGGGAGTTGGGCGAGGCCAATATAGCCGACCAAAGTTTTACATAGAAACATATAGGAAAATTATTTAAAAATCTTCTTCTCAAGAATAACAAAGCTACAATTGATCATGTTTATATATGGAAGTATTCTCAGGTAGTGTAGATACAAGTTTGTTCATATCATAACCCATGGGGGTAGGGTGGTGCCAAAATGGCTGACCAAAGTTTTACATAGAAATATAAAGGAAAATTCTTTAAAAATCTTCTTCTCAAGAATAACAAAGCCATAATTGATCATATCAATATGGAAACATCCTCAGGTAGTGTATATTCAAGTTTGTTCATATCATGACCCCCGCGGATTAAGCAGGGCCAAAATGGCCGAAAATTTTTTTACATAGAAATATATAGGAAAATTCTTTAAAAATTATCTTCTCAAGAATAACAAAGCTATAATTGATCATATTTATATGGAAGCATTCTCAAGTAGTGTAGATTCAAGTTTGTTCATATCATGATCCCCGCGGGTTAAGCAGGGCCAAAATGGCCGAAAAAAATTTTACATAGACATATAAAGGAAAATACTTTAAAAATAATCTTATCAAGAATAACAAAGCTATAATTGATCATATTTATATGGAAGCATCCTCAGGTAGTAGAGATTAATGTTTGCTCAAATCATGACCCCCGGGGGTAGGGCGGAGCCACAATGGCCAATCAAAGTTTTACATAGACATATATAGGAAAATTCTTTAAAAATTATCTTAGCAAGAATAGCAAAGTCATGATTGGTCATGGGGCTACTTTTGGATATAAACTATAATTTAATAATAAACCAATTTCTACTTTTTCCCAGCCACAGTGCTCAGGTGAGCGATGTGGCCCATGGGCCTCTTGTTTTCTCTGTTTCCTTTGTTTTCTGACTTCTTCACATTTTTTCTTCATCCCGAGGAAGGGATAGGGCTTACCGAAAATTTTACAGTTTATATTTTTGAATTTATAGCAAATGGTTTAGGAGCTACAATAGGAGCTGTTTTCGGGGGATTCTTTCTAGGAGTAGTATTAAGTGCTCTCATTACATACTTAATATCCAGAAGATATATGGCCAACATACAAAAACGGTAAGTCTGCTCCTTTTTTACATAAGTTACATTGATCATTTATATCGGTTATTTTAGATGACGCATACGCAGACGATAAAAAAATATTTTGATAATTCTCATCGACATCTAAAATTGTGGAGCTTTTGTTTAATTATAAATAACAATGACAACGACTTTTTTTCATGCTTATGGCCCCTGATTATTTCTAGAAATATACCAAAACGATTTTTATATTTAATTAACTGATGTCTTTTTATTATCAAGGTATAACATGTAAGATAACTTTTTAAATGAAGAAATTTTATATAAATGGAATAATTTCCCTGAATATTTATAAACAATATGGGTTTGAACAATAAACGTTTTAATTATTCCAGTCCTAATTTCCTGTGTTAATTTTTCAATTCTTACCCATTTTAATTCTCATTATATAAAAATCGGAATAATTAGAACATTAAATTATGTATAACCTCATTTTTCTTTTGTAAACCTGATGCTGCTGATATTTATATTTTATTTGGCTAGTAATCAAGTTTTAAAGACAGGTTGTTCGCAATGGATTTTGTTCATATTTTCAAACTTCTGAATTGCAAATTCTGCTAAATTATTTCAAATAATACATCGGTTGTGGCCTTTAACTTAATAATATTTGCAATATGTTGTTAAAAGTCACATATAATCATAACGTTACGAACGAAATTGCAATAAAACGTTTTTGAAAAAGGAAAATAATTCTAATTTTAGAATTTCCCCTGGTTAATTATCAATTTATTTCTGTTCTTCTTCCATATTGAGTTACTTCAGCTAGGAAAATAGTATATATCATGGTCATTTCTGGCATTCCGACGAATTTTTATGCGAGGTTTTGTATTTACTTTTAACCAAACTTTACGCTCAATACTCATACAGTTAAAAACAGTGTTGTATAATGTTTTTATTCTATTAATTTAACTTTTTACAATTTTTTCTCTCTATTATTTCATACAGTAATGAGAAAAGTATAAAATTTGACAGACATAGTATCCACATTGCACCAATATCTGAAAGCAACCGGACTCAATCAGCTAAAGTTACGGAACAGACTTATCAGGTATTTATATTGATTTTCACATTGTAATTTTCATGAAAAATTCTTTTATTTCAGTATTACTTGCAAAGGGAAAGCTTGGGTACATGGAAATCGTATGTTTGTGTTTAAAATGTGATATATATCGTTTGATATGAAATGCATTTTGATTATTCTAATATTGTAGTTTGTTATCACTAAAAATAAAGCCGTTGAAGATGTCATTTAATCAAAATATTAAATTGTCAATGGAAGACAAGAAAACAAGTTTCATTCTTTCTTATTCCTGTCCTTTAAATGGATCCGAATATTATTTTAAAATTTATACTTTTTAGTAGCATGTTACTTCACATGAGCTATCAAAGACGATGTCCTGAAAAAGTTTGTGTTACAGTAACAATTTTAAGAACATCTGTTCAAAAAACTACAAGAGATAAAAAGAAAAATATATTGAAAGTGTCGACTTGCCAAATTGTGTTTTAAGAAATGTCTAGGTTTGCTGAATTATTGCTGTTGTTTGAGTTGTTAAAAAATCTTGTACAATTTAATTGAAATAACGTTTGAAAATTTGATTAATTTGCTTTTTTCTCTACAATTCATCACTAGTCATCTGGTTGCTTCATAGATTGATTGATTTATTGTATATTATTTAACGTCCCTCTCGAGAATTTTTCACTCATATGGAGACGCCACCATTTGCCGATGGAGAGCTGCAAATTTTGTCCTTTGCCCGGCACTCAGGGCCATTGAGCAAGGAGGGATCTTTTTCGTGCCAGGACCTACTGTGACACAGGACCTCGGTTTATACGGTCTCATCCGAAGGACCGGTCTCCACGTCCCGCAGTGGGATACGAACCCGCAACGTAAGGATTGACTCCTCACTTCGCGACTCTTGAGCAGACGCTCTAACCACTGCGCCACGCGGGCGACTTCACAGAAGTATTGCTCTTGAATCGTCTCAAGATTAGACATTCACATTTGAATTATTTTTAACTGTCTACGTGATATTTATCTGATAAAGGAAATTTGAAAGATTACAGAATCATTTGAAAAGTAAAAATCTGACACTTTTTGTAAATTGGTAAATGCAGGTGTACTAGTGTATGCTAAAAGATCATTTATTTCGTAGCGAAAGATCCTTAATGTTCCACCCTACTCACCGTCAATGGAATCCCCAATGTATAGTTACGTTAAAGAGGCTAAAACATCACAGATGAAAGAAGATGATGTCTACAACCATCTTCACGAAAAAGAGAATGAGGAACCGGAGAACATATACCTCTGGTCAGATTATGGAAGACGATTACGGCCATTTAAATGCAGGACGAAGTAATGAAGGAGTTGTCTTACCTGAGGACAATGTGTATGCTCATACAGAAGCGGCGATTGATTGATTGATTGATTGATTGATTAATTGATTGTATACGGTTTAACGTTCCTCTCCAGAATATTTCACTGATATGGAGACGTCACCATTGCCGGTGAAGGGCTGCAAATTTAGGCGAATAACAACAACTATTTTGTCCTTGAAAATCAAAGTCAAATCTGAAGCAAAAAAATTACATTTTTTTTTATATCTTTGTGAATTAAAATGTTTCTTTTGACTTTGTAGTGATTAAGAGCAAATTTCATGGATGTTTTGTACTACCTTAAAGAAATGTTTATTTCATTAAAATATTTCTGAAGAAACTATAAGAACAGATTATGAAGACCATTTTGTAAATTTAAATGTTCATTTCATTTTGTTTTTATCAAATTTATTTTTAGAGAAATATACTTTTATTGACTTAATATTTTTATTGCTCAAAGACCTATTTTTTTATTCATTAATTTTATGAATTGTGTTATTATTTTCAGAACTTTTTCTTCAATATTTATACTTTATTCAAATTTATATTCACGTTGTGCATCAATTTTGTCAATTGTATCCGTGTGTATATAAAAGCAGCATCAATTAATACGAAATTAGCTATTTAAAAACACGTTCATGTTTTCGAATCATTGCGTTTCATCTTGATTTACTTTATAGATATAGAAAAAAAAACACTCAAAATCAGCAGTACTTTAACGAAAATAGAATCGAACAAGTTAACTGCTGAAGATTTTGCAAAATGAACACGAAGTAAAAACAAGTGTTTATGAAATTTCTGTGTGTATACACATGTATGTTTTTAAAAGATTTCTTTTAAAGAAATCATCGTGTCTCTTTTATCTTTAACACATCATTGTCTTCAAAATGTTTATACATCCGGCTTGAAAAGTGGTAGGGTACATAGTGATCAAGTTGTCTGTCTGTCCTTCTCTCTGTCCACTTGTTACGCTCTAATCCGCACCTCCTGCACCACTGAATGAAATTTAATGAAGCTTTCACAGAATGTTTGTTACAAAGTGAAATTGTGCACCTCCTTTTTGGATCGGACACATATTTTGGGCTTCCCAAAGCGAAACATTGACCTGCCATCCTTTCTATAATATTGAAGGGTACCAATTTCTTATCTGGAAATCCATAATTACTCTGGAATACCACTGAATAAAATTACATAATGCAATCATTACATAATGCCATTGTGCACCTCATATTTTACTGTTTCCTGTGACACTTTTTCGGATATTCCAGAGCAAAACATGGACTTTGCCATTATAAAAGAAATGGAAGGCAGGGTATCATTTAGTGAGCTCAGTGCTCACAGTACTTCAATTTTTATTCCGTTACTAAACGTCAAAAATATGCATTAACACAATTTGAATTTAAAAATATGTCATAATTACACGCATTAAGTAATGTATTTTGCAGTTTTGAATTTTTTATTAAAGATCATTGACATTGAAATTGTTTGTTTTGCTTTTATTTGTTTTATAAGAAATGTATTAAATAGATTACATATAATTATGTGTTTCTAACTACAATATATTAAATGTATATTTCATTAAATTTTTTATCCATGAAGAGCAAGATTTGTAATAAAGACTTTTTTTTAATTTTATAAAGTGTGTGGACAGTATTCAATACGACCAGTATTCAAGCTCTTAAGTCCATTAAACATTACATAATAGGGGTAGAGCAAACAAGGACAACCAATACATCAGAGGTGGGATCAGGTGCCATTGAGAAGCAAGGATCCCATACCAGTCACAATTTGTACTCATTAGAGATTGTGTTTTAGTTTTCCTCTTTTACTTGTATGCTTAATTTTACCCACAGCTTCCTTAACAAAGGGAAAATGCTTCAAAATCATGTTACAGTTTCAAATACTTAACATTCACAACAATCAAAGTTCTTTTTTGAATTATATACCTCTTCTGGATTTCAAAACATCTACCTAAAAAAGAAAAACATAGTGGTAAAAATGCTTTGACATTTGAATTTAAAATGATAGATAAAAAAAATTCAGTAAAACGTGATTAGAACTCAAGAACGAAAAGAAGACCCTCACCCACTCCAAGTTAAGAAGAATACGAATAATGTGCAAAGAAAAAAATCAAGTATTAATATTATTATTATACATGTATTTATCTTATCTCACGCTACAACTCACAATGTCTTTCTTTATAAAGTACCTAAATTTAAATGTTTACGCCCATTTTCCTGTAATAAAGAAACCGTACTCTGTTCGAAAGAAAATGTTCCGGATTTTGTATTAAAGTTAGGTGTTGGAAATTGGCTTTTATTTCTTGATATTCAAAGTTATTGGTAATGATTGTACAACATTTTAATGAGAAATACTATGTTATACATCATGAAAATAAAAATAATTCTGTATCTCAGGTATATTCTGTCTGGCAAAAAAAGGGACCAAGCTACTACACTTTAGTGGAATACCCTTTCCATGTGTTTTCAATCTCCAGTTGTTGACGATAAAACAGAAAAAAGCTATACAATACAAAAAAACTTTAAAAAACATAATCTGAAAAATTCAGCTCGATTGACAAAATACTTAAAAGAAAGGACAAGTGCACCTAAGCAAAACTTAATGGGCCCTTTTTATGTACCATTTTACTTTAGAAGATCTTACCAAATCATTCTCTTTTGGGAATAGTTAGATACTAGTGTATACTTCTGATTAAAATGCCCGTTAAACACCACCTAAATCAGCATGGATTTGAAACAATTGAATATTTTTAAATGCCTATGGATACTCTAAATCCGGAAAAGTCGTACCTAATCTTCTTTTAGTTTCGTTTATGTAAATCACCGATAAAGGTTTCAAAATTTAGAAAAAGCTAATCGATTTCCGTTCTAGTTGATGGCTTTAGACCACATGCGTGTAGTGTTTTGTTTCTTATGTATTGCTTTAGTTTTACTTAATACTTTAAACACGTGGAGATACATGTACATTTTCAGTTTTTTTATCTAATACAAAAAGCAAATTATGAAAATGTTTGTTCGTTGTTTAAAGTCTCTCTCGAGAATTTTTCAATCATATGGAGACGCTGCTAATTGTCAGTGGAGAGCCGCAAATTTTCAGCTATACTTAGGACCATTGAGCAGTAGGAGATTTTATATTACTTTTGCTAACATTCAAGTACTGCGACAAGACAGTTTATCTGTCTCCACGTCCCACAGTGGGATTTGGGTCTGCGACGGACGGATCAATCTTTACTCCTCGATTCTGGAGTGAAATATATGGAAATAACGAACTGTATTCAAGATTCACGATCTAATGTCTATAAAACAATACAAAATAGGAGCAGAGCAAAGAAGGGCCTCAAACATTATAGGTAGAATCAGGCGCAGACACTATACCAGTACGCCACAAAGACGACTTATTATGAATATGAAATCACTTGAAAATGAAAGGAAAGAAATTTAGTATCGGTGCAGACATATTTTATGCCAAGTACATTTCAAAAACCTGATTGGGGTAAGAGTAATTGAGTTCAACATAATATACAATTTTATATGGTAACTTAAATATATTTAGCACTGCCTTCTCATAAAATAGCGCGGACCTTTGTCTATCTTAAGTTTTTTTTTAATTAGGGATTTCATGTAGTCGAAAGATTAAAAAGATTAAAAAGTTTTGGGTTGTTATGTTGCATCTTCTCTGCAGTATCTATCCCACAACAACACTGTTTGCAACAGATTTTTTGAAAGTCAAACGCATTTGCTTGGCATCTTCTTTTTTCTCAAAGGAGAAGAATTATAAGTGTGCAAACAGATCGATTTGTACCAGTATATGGAAAATCCATTGTTTTCGTCTGCAAACTACTGAGTATATATCTATCTGAACTATAATGACGTTGCAAATGCTTCATGAATAAAAAAGAAGTATGATAGAGATAGGATTTTGCTTTCCATGTACGTTTTCGTGAATTTCGCCCTAGAGCAGGGGTGTCCCTAAAAATGTTTTAAATTATTCCTTAGATCTTATGCTATCAAGTTTTTGTAATATAATTTAGAGTCAAGACTGCCTTGAAGAATTTTTATCCACAAAAATTTATGCCAAAATTGGTTTATTAGACAAAATATTGTTTTGGCAACCTATATGGAGGTTTACTTTATTGTGCAATTATTATTTTTTTTATTTGGATAAAATGCATATTTGGAAAATTTACACAAATATACGATAGAAACAACTAACGAACATTGATTCTGAAATGTGACTTTTTCCGAATTCCAAATACATCCTTTAATTCTTATATACATGCATCCAAGGAATCAAACGGCAGCTTTATAGATAAATGTGAATCATTCGTCAATTGCAGCTTTAAATTGGTACACAATGACAACACTTACAGTGTATGCTTATTTTTAAAAATATTTTTCTTTAACTTCTTACCTGATAATTTTTTTTCTTTTATTGAACATTTAATTATTGATTAAGTTATCTTGTAGAATCGAATTTCGATAATATGTGTTTTTCCTGCGATGAAACGTGCAAATATTAAAGACATTAAGAAAGAGTGTAGACTTAGATATATGCTCCATATTTAAGTTCTTATTCACATAAACAATCCAATATAAAATTATATATTTAATATAATTTTTATCATTATCTCAGTGGAAAAAATGGAAAGGAGGCAGGCAAAATGTTTTTAAATCAAGAACAAGGTTAATACTTTCACTTTACTTCATTAATAGATAAACATTATTATAATTTGAATGTTTCTATGGTAAATACAACACTTTATCGTTGTATCCTTACACGGGATTCTCTCTGTGTAGGACGTAATTATAAGAATGCTTTACTGTAAATTGTTATTTGAACGGTAATTAAATTTTCTATTATATTTGTTTTGTTCTGATATTTAGCCCTCAAATATTGGACATTTTCGGTTGGGTGAACTTCTACTGCACTATCTATAACGGATTTAAAAAGTATGGAAACCATAAAAAAACAATTATGAAATAAAAAATAATACAAGCTCCTTAGCTTAAAATGGCGTTTTTTTTACATTCAGTTTACAGCACCTTACGTTTTAAAGCAGTTCTGAATTGGATTAGTAAATTAATTTTTCTTTCATCAGTGATCTACAATATTTTAATTCAGATCATTATGCTTTGAGTAACATTATTAATAAACGCCATTTAAAGCTAAGGAGCTTGCATTATTTTTTAATATATTCGATCAGTGCTTACTATCAGTCCAAGATATAATACTGTACATAGTCAGCGGCGACTCACATAAATTGTTCCGACGAAAATAGTACCATCATGATAAGTAGATTCATTATATTTGTTCATGATAAGAATATCAGCTTTTTTTCTTTCACATGTTTGCTACAGTGTAACAGAATATCTTGGTCATTCTTCGATTGATATATATCTTTTCACCGATGAATTGATTATACTATAATCAACAATTGTATTAAGTTCATGTTAATTGTTTGTTAATTATCATATATTTTCCTCTTAGAGGAAAAAGTTTAATCATTCTGTGAGTGTATTATTAGATGACGGAATTTTCATTCCTTGCCGGATTCTGATCGTGTGTAGACTTTGTAGGGAGCGTAGTTATAAAATGTGTAGCAAAACCCGAGCCGGGTCAGAGATTTTTAAATTGAAAACTGGGTTCGTGTTAAAGTTCAGCATATTATTTAATATAGAATTTGAATTATATAAGTAGTTCCGTGACGAATACATTATTTTATTCCAGTAATTTTTAAAAAAAGGTTTTCAGTTTAGAAATTCCGGGCCCGGCCCTAATTTTCCTAACCAATTTTAGATACACTTTGTCGCAGACACAAATTTTAGAACAAAATATACTGAGTAGTTCAACAGGGATTTTATAACTTTTAGTAAGGATATTCGATCCTCAGCCAGGAATGATAACTCCAAAAATTAATATTTAATTTAAAATGCATCAAAATTAAGCTTGGAAAAGAAATTTTCCATGCAACAATTTTTATTTTATTCATCTTTATAAGATTCAAGGGTTTTGGAAGTCTTGCCGGAAAGGTCTTATAAAATATGACATTTGAACCCTATAAAATATAAAAATAATAATACAGTTTTAGAGAAATTAGATTATCTTGATTCCAGTCTTAGATACCAATGCTTAATAGTATGATATGAAATGAAAAGTGATTTGTGGTGTCTTGCAATGATAGCAAAAGCTTTTTACACTATGTAACATGGAAAACATGACGGAAATAGAAGACAAAAAATACCAAATTAGTATTAAAATCATGACAATTTCTTCAAATGCCTGGATACCTGTAGTTTTTTAGCCTAAAATATATTTGTTGATCAATTTGAAATTAGAATTAAATGAATTGCTGATATTCCAATTCGCTTTTACTACAAAAATATTGGAGATTTGACAATTTACCCTATAAACTTTTAACTTTAATTTTTAACTTTTAAGAGAAACTGTTGATATATAACCTTGTGGATTCAGAGATACTTTTATGAGTATTTTTGAAGACTTAACTGCTAATTTTATAAACCTGAGGATCGGTCTACCTTAAGAGACAAAGTTTAGTGTGTCATCGTAACTTCTCGGCAAAGGAAAACGTGTTTCTACGAGGTTGCTAGTTGCGTTTGACAACTCCATCGCACGTGTATAGACCAAGGCTTACACTGGTCTTGCGGACACAGGTATGTGCACTGTTTGTTATGAGACTGGGTGACCGTAATCACGAAATTAACACCAGTTCCATATCTAGAGAGCTCAGTTTATTTTTCATTAAAGTCATTAAACACTGTTAAACATATTAAATCTAAAAGTCGAATATCTTTGTATATGGTGTAACCCATATCTATTCTTGTTTATTTCATAATTGCTTTTTATGGTTTCCATACTTTTTTTATCCGTTATCGATAGTGCAGTAGAAGTTCATCCAACCGAAAATGTCCGATACAAATGCATATTTGAAATAATACTCACACAAATTGAACCTTGAACTATCTATCAATTGCATAAAAATTGATGGTAAAATAATTTGATATACATGTAGATGAGGGTGAAAATGAGAACTAGATTTAATTTTTTAAAAACCGTAAACCAACTTTTTTCACATGCGAAAATTATCTGCGAGTTTTGTAACCTACTTTTGCTATAAAGATTTTACAAAATAGGATGTACAAAATCCTGAAGAAGAAAACTTCAAAATCAACAAAACGAATGTTTAAAGAGCTTTTATCATCATGTTGAAATGCTAAAATCTTAAAGAGGATTTAGAACCTTTTCGCCTTCCGCCTTTCAAATTCAGTCAACAGCTTTTTCATATAAACGAACATTTCTAATTCATGGTACATAAATGATGACTCCATTTTCAAACACTAAATATTCACAGTTGTAACTAATATTGTTTGGTAGTCTAATTAGCTGTAGTGCTAAAATTTATTTTGCCTTTTTTTAATTTTAGATTTCTTAACGTTTTTCATTTGTGTTTATGTAGGGACGGAGATTGGATCCGGAGAACCCGAAATTTAACAATTTCTATTTATCTGATTTTGGTTACTTATGGTGCTTATATAGATATCAATTGTTAATCTTATAGTTAAATAACCTTGTAGGACTTAATGTACATCGACATATCAGACGTATTTCAAAGTGGTCCAGATTTCTCTCTTAAAATCTGATAAACTTCAAATTCTAAATATGTAGTGCTTGGTAGTTTAACTGAAGTTCTAGTTGTTTTTTGTTTTGTTTTGTTTTGTTTCTCTGTTCCCTCTGTTTATGACTTTTTCACATATTTCTTCGTCTCGAGGAAGGCATAGGGCTTCTCGAGAATTTGGCAGTTTATATTTTCAAATTTGTAGCAAATGGCTTAGGAGCTACAATAGGAGCTGTTTTTGGAGGTTTCGTTCTAGGAGTAGTATTAAGTGCCCTCATTGCATACTTAATATCAAAAAGATATATGGCCAACATGCAAAAACGGTAAGTCCATTTTTTACATTAAGTTACATTGATCATTTATATCGGTTATTTTAGATGACGCATACACAGACGATAAAAAATATTTTGATAATTGACATCGACATCTAAAATTGTGGAGTTTTTATTTAATTTTAAATAACAAAGACAACAGCATTATTTTCATGCTTATGGCCCCTGAGTATTTGTAGGAATATACCATAACGATTTTTACATTTAACTGATATATTTTTTTATTATCAAGGTACACGTGTATAACATGTGAGATAACTTTTTGAATAAAATAAAATTTATATAAATGGAATAATTTCCCTGAATATTTATAAACAACATGGGTTTGAAGAAGGATATGGAGATAACGAACAGTACTCAATCACAAAGTCCATAAAACAATACAAAATAAGAGCAGAGCAAACACGGACCCCCGAAACAACAGAGGTGGGATCAGGTGCCATGGAGGAGTAAGCATCCCTTGCCGACCGGTCTCACTCGCCGTGTGCTCCTTGTCATGATCAGGAAGTAACGGAAAAAATCCGTTGTCAATTCAGTGTATAAATAATGGACTAACAATTGGTATGAAACACGTCAGTCAGCATTTGACTCAATGATAAAGAGTATTTTCTGACAAGATCATTGTATCGCACCATAGAACTTACGAAATGATGATTTTAAAAGAGACTGTTGATATTCTTGTTTCATCAACTTGCTTGTCAATAATTAACCTCGTTTCAGAAATTGTTCATACGTAGAACAATAAACATTTTAATTATTGCAGTCCTAATTTCCTCTGTTAATTCTATAATTCTTATTCATTTTAATTCTCGTTTTATAAAAATCTGAATGATAAGAACATTAAATTATGTATAACCTCATTTTTCTTTTGTAAACCTGATTCTTCCGATATTTAAATTTTTTTTGCCAGTAATCAAGTTTTAAAGACAGGTTGTTCGCAATGTATTTTGTACATATTTTCAAAATTCTTTATTGCAAATTCAGCTAAATTATTTGAAATAATGCATCGATGTTGGCTTTTAACTTAAAAATATTTGCAATGTGTTGTTAAAAGTCACATAAAATCAGAACGTTACGAACAAAATTGCAATAAAACGTTTTTGTAAAAGGAAATAATTATAATTTTAGAATTTCCCCTGCTTTATTATAAATTTATTTCTGTTCTTCTTCCATATTGAGTTACTTCAACTAGGAAAACATTATATATCATGGTCATTTCTGGCATTTCGACAAATTTTTTATGCGAGGCTTTGTATTTACTTTTAACCAAACTTTACGCTCAATGCTAAAAAACTTTAAGGGAGAAACTGTGTTGTGTATTAAAGATAAAATTGAAACTATAATCCATTAAATGCAGAGTAGAAATTTGATACATCAATAAAATTTACAAGTAACTCTGTTCTCTTCGTTTTGAAAAACAGTATTTGTATTTAAATAAATTAACAGTTTAAATCTCTTTAAATCATACAGTTAAAAACAGTGTTATATAATTTTTTTTTATTCTATAAATTTAACTTTTTACAAGTTGTTTTTTCTCTATCATATCAAACAGTGATGAGACAAGTATAAAATTTGACGGGCATAGTACCCACATTGCACCAATATCTGAAAGCAACCGGACTCAATCAGCAAAAATTACGGAACAAACTTATCAGGTATTTATATTGATTTTCATATTGTAATTTTCATGCAAAATTCTTTTATTTCAGTATTACTTGCAAAGGGAAAGCTTGGGTACATAGAAATCGTAAGTTTGTTTTTGAAATGTGATATATATCGTATGATTTGAAATGCATTTTGATTATTCTAATATTGTAGTTTGTTATTGAATTAAATTGTCAATGGAAGACCAGAAAACCAGATTCATTCTTTCTTATTCATGTCCTTTAAATGGTCGGACTTTTACTTAAAAATTTATACTTTTTAGTAGCATGCTACTTCCCATGAGCTATCAAAGACGATGTCCTGAAAAAGTTTGTGTTACAGTAACAAATTTAAGAACATCTGTTCAAAAAACTACAAGAGATAAAAAGTAATTAGAAATATATTGAAAGTGTCGACTTGCCAAATTGTGTTTTAAGAAATGTCTAGGTTTGCTAAATCATTGCTGTTGTTTGAGTTGTTAAAAAAATCTTGTACAATTTAATTGAAATAACGTTTGAAAATTTGATTAATTTGCTTTCGTCTCTACAATTCATCACTAGCCATCTGTTTGCTTCCTAGAAGTATTGTTTTTGGAATGTCTCAAGATTAGGCATTCTTATTTGAATTATTTTTAACTGTCTTCGTGATATCTATCTGCTGAAGGAAATCCGAAAGATTACAGAATCATTTGAAAAGTAAAATACTGACACTTATTGCAAATTGATAAATGCACGTTTACTAGTGTATGCTAAAAGATCATTTATTTGGTAGCGAAAGATCGTTAATGTTCCAACCTACTCACCGTTACTGGAATCCCCAACGTACAGTAACGTTAAAGAGGCTAAAACATCACAGATGAAAGAAGATGATGTCTACAATCATCTTCACGAAAAAGAGAATGAGGAACCAGAGAATGTTTACAACCAACCTTCCTGTTCCTCTGGGCTGACTACAGAAGAAGATTACGGCCATTTAAATGCAGGACGAAGTAATGAAGGAGTTGTCTTACCTGAAGACGATGTGTATGCTCATACTGAAGCGGCGAATCACGACAACTATTTTGTCCTTGAAAATCAAAGTCAAATCTGAAGCAAAAAATTTGCATTTTTTTTTTATCTTTGTGAATTAAAATGTTTCTTTTGACTTTGTAATGATTTAGAGCAGATTTTAATGGATGTTTTGTACTACCATAAAGAAATGATTATTACATTAAAATATTTCTGAAGAAACTATAAGAACAGATTATGAAGACCATTTTTGTAAATTTAAATGTTCATTTCATTTTGTTTATTCAAATTATTTTTAGAGAGATGTGGTTTTAATGACTAAATATTTGTATGGACAAATTTAATAAGACTGATTTTTTCATTTATTAATTTTATTGAATAGTGTTATTATTTTTAGTACTTTTTCTTAAATATTTATACTTTATTCAAATTTCTATTCACATTGTGCATCAATTTTGTCAATTGTATTCGTGTGAATATAAAAAAAAGCATCAATTAATACGAAATTGCCAGCACTTTCTATGTACCAGAGATCACGATGAATCGATCTATGTAACAAACTCTGCACAATATTTTTGTTTTGCACTTGTGCCGAAGCGATTTTTGTGCAACATTTAGGAATGTCATAAATCTCCGTCACGTGATCAACCCAGTCATATGACATCATAAAAATACTTTATTATATTACCTGATTAAACCATCATCTCAAGTTGACTGCAATTTCAAACAAGGGTTACATATTGAAATTAAAATCTAGTTCAAAATAATATGTATATTTTTAAGGCATTTAAGGCTTTCGGATAGCCTTATCATAAATTTTGAATGCCCAGGTTGAGCAACCTCTTATGAAGCAAGCTTCATATCTGAATGTAACAGAGAAAAATCTCGTTAATTCTTGGATGTGATTAACACAAAAAGATCCATTTTTAATATTATATGCATTAAGGCAGCTGTTAATGCCATCGAAAGTAAATATGAACTGGCTAGATTAGGACCTTAATTAACTCTAACGAATCTCATTAAGATAAATGTATGAGGTAGATGGGACTGACGTTAAAAAACAACTACAATCATAATGTCAAACGTCATAAAATTATTCGGTATCAGCACTGGTAGATTATAATTAAAAAGTTTTTTTTTAATTTTAAAATCATATTGCAGAATATCAACGTATCAAGCTGATACTAAAATTCTGCATTTCTGCAAAATTGTAGTTTTATGATCTTCACAAAGGATGACTGCACTTAACGCCGGTTTTTGGGTCTTTTTCAATCTCTGTTGTCACATATATATTTGTTTTTATTTTTGCCTTAAGTCATTTGTTATAGAGTTTGGTCTATTTCCGAATGAAAGGCAGTGTCATGAAGGTTATAAACTGCGTTGAAATAAAATAATTCGATGTTTTGTTACCCCACCTCTCTGCAAATATCGGGGAATTAGACTTATATGCCCTTGATTGGAGATAAGATTTATAAATATGCATAGGAGGCAGAGCTTATATTGTGAAGAGTGGTCTAAAATTAGAATAGTTACTGTATTTACATTTGGTGCATTCTCTCTCATCATATGTTTGTCACTATTATTTTTTATGTTTTCAAATAAAGTATATAACTAATAACAAATAACATCGACCGGTAGAAGTAGCCATTGATAATCAACAGCAATGGCTGATGTCAACAATCCGCGTGTTCGAATATAAGTGCCGACTAGCTCAGTCGGTAATGCACAGAATCAATAATATTGAGGTCTGGGATCGAGACCCGCTAACAACATTAAGACTTGCTTTATTTTTTCCCTTTTAAAAAAAAGAAAGAAAAACGTCACAATTACTTAATTTTTTCTTAATTTTTTCTCCCCATAAATAAGCGTGCTGTGGATGGTATGATTTCATTTTTATTTACTGGATTTTACTTTGGATGTTCATGATAAGCGATGGTTCAAATCATAATAAATAAATCTCTTTTTTCTTGTAGACTACGAACATGTAGAGACATATAATACACTCGAAAATATATAAATATAGTAAAATGAAACGCTTTTGAGATAAATATAAGAATAATCTTATAGATATCTAAGAGACAAAAGAATAGCCCGTGGCTCGATGGGAATGGATTGAAACAGATATAGACAATCACTATCGCCCAGCAGAATTCATGTTTCCATACACATCACGTGATGGAATTTTAGTATTCACAGAGTTACCTGGGTATAGAAATCACGTGGTTAATTATAATATTCAACAGGTAACAACGTGGTCAAAATAGCCTGTTCACTATAGAGAAAGTGAACACACGAAGAAACAGTTTTTTCTCTTTTTAACCATGAGCGCACGTTTGTCTATTGATCTTCTTTTAATATGAGGTAATATATATAATTATACTACTACCATAAAAAGGAGAACAATAGACAAACATGCGCTGACTTTGTATTAAGCTTGTAAAAAGGTGGGCGTACTCATTATCCTATGGAAATTCCAGAATATGCGAAGACCCCTCCGTTTAAAAACGACTTCGAACTTCGTTAATACGAACTTTTAATTAACATAATTACATAAAGTTGCTGTTAACACATTGGTCATTTCTACCATTTAAAGAAATATGCCCATTTTTAAAATTAATTATGTCGCAATTTCTAAGTTACCTTAAGTGCAGTCATCCTATGGTAGAAAAGACGACACACTATCATTAATGTTATCTCATCAGTCAACGAATTTTTGGTAACCCTTGGTACTCATTTTACAACTAAGTTTTATGATAAATGTACTTTTTCTTCGTCAACTTTCCTTACTTATTTAGCAATATACCCTTATCACCTGCATTTTGTGGTTTCAAGTCTCTTTTTGACTGAATACATAAGATACATTACTCTACGTACGAAACATTTTGAAAAAAAGACAAGATATTGACAAACAGCTGATGGAACAAAAATACCAAAAGTCTCGTTAGAAGTCTTTGGTCTACACTTGTACGATGACATTGTCAGCAAATGGTCATAGGAATTGTTAAGCCACATCGTCATCGGATTTCTCTGTGTTAAATGAAAAGGAGCATACGGCGGGTTTGACAGGTCAGCACGGAATATTTAATTCTCCATGGAACAAGAAATTATGTTTACTTTTTTTGAGAAATCAGCCTGTGATTTCCTTATAATCTTTCTATAATTTTTTATTGTGTAAATGGATATTCGACCTTGAAAACCGATCTATATTTTAATAATAACTGCCAAAACATATACAATGTATGACAGTGTAATAGCTGAACAACCAGAAAAAATAACGAAACTTAAATACACAATTAACATTTTTTATTTGATACTACACGTATTTTCATATCGTTTTTAACTGTAAAACATTTACTTCAAAGCAATGATGCAATTTTTTAAAACTTTACTTAGCAATTCATTAAAATGAGGAAGTAATGCGATATGTACTTATGATAAGACTGTATTTAGTACCAGCCTGTATCTTCCTCTTCATAATGGAAAAGTTATTTTTATGTTTTATCAAACACTTTTCAATTGCAAGGCGGAAGATAACATTTTTTCAAGGGCAAAAGCGTAACAGTCATTGTAAAACACTCTTAAGAGGTCCGGGAAATAAAGTTTTATTTAATATATGTTTCATTATAATGTTTCTGAGATTGAAGAATTTATGTACATGTCCAATTTCAATTTAACACTATTGATGAGCAGAAAATAGAACAGAGATTAATTTAACGTAACGACTAAAATTAATCCACACAACCTTAATAATTACACTATAAAAATAAATCGTATTTTCAAATTCTTTGAGAGCAGATATACTTTATTTCCCGAATGAGCAATGAGAGAAAGAACTATGAGACGGGTATTCTTTTGATGGGCTTAAAAAAATTGTAATAATTGATAGGACTTTACTTCTTCCTTCTAGTTGTACAATTGCAAGCATCATGTATCGATATGCAAACAATATGATATACATGTGTATACTTGATAAACGAAAATATATTTTTTGTTTTAGATATATATTTGACTGATATTAATAATGAATTAAGTACGAGCGTTGTCCCAAAGAGTTTTAAACAGGAAAAACAATTAAGTTTCTTTTTCCTAATTAAATTTCTTTTCTCGTCATTACAAAAAGTAACATTATGTGACTATGCCTTTTAAGCTTCACGATGATATCACATATAATAAGAAAATTATGAAAAAATAAAGAAGGCATGTATGTGTACATTGGCGCACGAAATCAAGCGTAATTTACGTCTCTTATAACGTCATGATCTCTTTTTCTGCTACACGCACGTCTGTAAATTTAACGTCAAATGAATTTTTGAAAGTGAAAAACCACTCTTGACTAGGGGACTTATCTTAATTCACTACTGTTCGTTTTTTTAGAAGATTCAAATTTCAGTCAAAATTAAATCTTAAGATCACCTTACATTGTATACGTAGGTAGCAGAAAATGCACATTTTTATGCGGTTCATGGGCCAGAACGTTCCCCATTGTCTGCAGTTAACAAACAGTTCTCTACTACTTCCATGCGATAACTATTTTCGGTCTAGAGGGAAAACTATCATTGAATCTTATACCATTAAAAAAACTTATCTATTAGAATCTAGTGTGTAATGACACTTCTGTTTTTTTATGTATATAAACCATATCCAAAACAATTACATCTTCGTAAGCTAGTTATTCGTTTCACGGCGTCATTTTCATCAAACTCAATTCCAATAACATTGAAAAAAATGGTAACACCAATCATCTGTTTCTAGTGCTATTTCTATGAAAATTTCATATGTTATATAGATTTTGATTCTGATTTCATTGATTGAAGTTTAAGTTCAGTGTTTTACATAATATCTAAGAAATAAAGGAAAATGAAATAGTTATATACGTAAATTATTCCGAATTTTGTTTGTGTGCCAACAGACCATATGGGCCTTAATATAAATCTTCCCATTATTATTAATATCTATGCGAAATTTAGCTAGTGCTGGTTGAATGTTAAAAAAGTTATAAACATTGTCTACGACATTTTGGGACGACCCTCGTATATTGTGCTTTTTTAAAATATAAATAATCATTATTTGTCACTACTGGCTTTGAAAACCCCTGTCCGTAGGAAAATCCCCTGTCTTTCTCTGTATCTCACAATAATCTACGGTATATCTACGTACAGTATGCTATAGTATGCTAGCTCTGTATATACAGTAAATCTCTGCATGCCACTGTATGTATCCTCAGCATGACACAGTTACAAACAGTAGGCTCCTGTACGTCTACATTATGCCACTTTATGGCTACTGTTTCCAACAGACAACTAAGGTAAACCCCAGTATATGCCACAGTAGGCCCTGTATATGTTCATTGAATCAAAATGTAGTGTAATTCTTTTTACATATTTCATTTATCTTGTGATCCTTCATAAAAAATTGTATTTTTATGTAAATCTTTACTTATTCTGAAATGTTTTTATATTAATTTGTAGAATCAAAGTTTCAGCAAACTTCACTGTGATTTAACAATCTTAGATTATTATAATATTTGTTTTACATTGAAACACATTCTTACGGAAGCCCGTTGAAGCCAGTTCAGAGAAAGAAATATTTTTTATTGCGTTTAAACGCAATAATTATTGAGTTTAATCGCAAAACTTTGCGTTTAATCTCAATAATTATTTATTATAATTAATTATCTTTAATTATAAAAATATTTCTTTCCCTTAACTGGCCTCAACAGGCTTCCGTATATTCTTCTGCTTCATTTTTATTAAGGAAACCTTTGTTTACATTAAATTCAATAAAATTTCATGATAAATTGATTAAAGATTATTCATCCACTTGATGCCTAAAGGCTTGCATTTTAAACACCTGAACAAAAGATTATAAATATTTTTTTAAAAAAAACATGTTGTTCACCTATTAAATCATTTGAATTGTTACAATAATACACTTTCTCATCTCTAGTTTTTTATGCAAAAACAAAATTTTGATTAGGTTTAATTATTCAACAGGTTCAGATCCATGTCTCATGAATGTCCATTTATGATCATTTATATCTTAGATCTTAGTTAAACAGGAATTAAGCAAAGTGGAAATTAAAACATATAGTACATGCAAAAAGAATTGCACTTCCTGATCTAAGTGTAATTTTAATTTATATCATTATGGTTTAGCTTTCACGCTCAACAGATGACATTTGTATAATGAGTACATGTATATGCTTTCTGAAATGGTTTTTTGTAAGTACATTTTATGATACGTTTTTTCGACACATTTTATTTAAATGAATTCATGAATGCTAATGTTTAGGAAAGAAAACATATTTATAGGACAAAGCTGTACATGCATCATATTTTTTGTTGGAGGGGGGGGGGGGTCGAAAAAAAAAACTGAATTTTGATAATTTTAAAAATTATTCATTAATATTCAAAAAGTATGCAATGCTTGTTTCACTTCGAATCGTATTTTTCGCAAATCTGAGAACATAAGATGTTGTATGACTCTGGAAAGTCTTCTTGAAATATATCGATTATCTTACTGTAATATCCTTTATATTCGATTAGGTTTATTTTAGCGAATAACAAAAATATCAAAGATTCGAGGGTATAAATTTTGTGTTTTCTCTAATACCGCTATTCATTAAACCATGGTGCATTGAATTCATGATAAATGCATCCACAAATTCAACAAAAAAATGAACAACAGCGAACTATTAAATAAATTGTAAATGTCAAAGAAATGACGAAGTTTTAAATACTTACGAATGCGTAAGTAATGGAGACTATGATGTCAAAGTTCCTTCAATACAATATCACATGAATCTTTTAAAAAATTGACAAAGAAAAACATTATTTCATTACGTATCAGATAATGACTTTAACAATTACATTGAATGTTGGAAATAAACTATGATTTACATTATTTATGGTTTTGGAGACCAGGTCTTCCAACAATCTATTCGAATTCTAATGGGTACCAAATGAGCCTTGTTATTAGCAGACCTACTTTTTATTCATATGAAGCAGAATTTGTACAAAATCTTTTGCGTGATAAGAAAAAAAAACACTTCATGTAAACTTCAATTCGACGACAGATTTTTTTCTATTATTTCCCGAACATGACAAGGAGCACACGGAGGTGTGACCGATCGGCGGGGGATGGTCACTCCTTCATGGCACCTGACCCCACCTTTGATGTTTTGGAGGTCCATGTTTGCTTTGCTCCTATTTTTCATTGTTAACGGACTTTTGATCTGGAATACTGTTCGTTATCTCCTAATGTTTCTTTATATTTTACACGATAAACATATTTTGTTCGTTTGTTTGTTTTTTTTTTTATTCAGATAAACTTAACATTTATGTGTATACATCGTAATATGATAGAATATGGTAACGGTCAAATTTGGCCTTTTATTTAATATTAAAACCAATTATAACGTTAAAACTGTAATAAAATGTAGTTAAGAACATAAAATTATGCTTTTTTTTTTTCAAACCAACACTTATTTTCATTCAGAACTTACAGAGAGGCCACACGAGAGCGCGGAAGTGGGACGTTTTACGTTTTATCGATTTTTCTGAATTCTTTTGTAATTTTGACATTTTTTTCACTTCGGAAAACATCGAGAACAAACTTGCCTATCTGAGATTTTTATACATAGGATTCATCTGATGTAAATGTATTATATAAAAAAGCAAATTTTCTTACCTTTCTGTGACCTCTATGTATCCCATAAATAAGGTCCTGGGCCAATACTACTCAGAGGCGACAATAGGTTTTTCATTGATATACTGTTGTATCAATATAAAAGACAACCAAAATCAGGGGGCAAAAAGGGGTCTTAGCCTAACTAGTCTTTTCTTTTTGATGCGACTGATACTCTGTCTTTAACTTAGATTTAATTTCAGTGGATGTTCGACCGTTTGTTCTGACGCTTGTGATAACTTTTTCAATGGACATATACACAGCCATGGCCTATTGGAACAGGTAACATTTAAAAACCATCATAATTTATGTCCGCTTACTCTTTCGAGTTTAGGTAACATTTAGAAAAAATCATAATTTATGCACTCTTACTCTTTTGAGTTTCATTTGATTCAATATTTCTTAACATGAAGCTCAATCAATAAAATTCGAGGTCTATATTTTTTTTAAATTTATCAATGTATTTGAAAATAACATTACTTTGATTGAAACAATAAACATTATGAATTTTAAATTATCTAAATCTTTGGTTATATGCATACCTAAAGCGCCTCATATTTCTGTTTCATAATCTAATAAATAACTATATTCAAATCAATCTCCGAGACAGTTGCTGTACGTATTTGGGATAATATCCAGTGTAAGGATAACAAAATGGCTGATCTAGAACAGTATATTCGGGGTACAGGTTCATTTATCATTACGTTTTTGTAAAAATATTATGATCAATTTAGTATTACATGTATTAATTTCTGAAAAAGTATTTTGTTACAAAAGAACTTAAAGAACAAAATATAAATCTTAAACAATAAAAAAAAAATTCTGAATAATACATTTTCTGAAAGAAACAAGAAGAGTCAATAATATTGTTTGAAAATGTCATATAAAAGCGTCCGAAAATGGTAATGATAAATGCAGAGTGAGTGTGACAAACATTAGAGGAGAACAGCGGATTGTAACACTCCAAATATACAGTCAGATGTCTTACTCAACATTACGACGTGCCATGCGTTATTGTAACTCAAAGTTGAATCGCCAGGATATACATCTGGAATGCAATATATCTGCAACAGGTACAATTTAATCGTGTAAAACAGCTAGGAATGGACTCCATAACCATTCTGTTGATTTTTTGTTAAAATTGAATTATACATTAATATATATATATATGTTTTTATCTCAGGAGAATTAAAATGGCAGCTTTGGTGCATATGATAAATATACCGGTGACAATATAATTTACTAAATTGAAGTAAGACAAAAGTTATATTGTATGGTGGCATATTTCTTCCCTCTAAATGCAAGATAAATTATGTTAACATGCAAGAAAACTATGTCAACATGCAAGATATTTATGTCATCATGCGAGTTAATTATGTACACTTGCAACTTATTTATGTCAACATGCAAGATACTAATGTTAACATGCGAGATGCATATGTTAACATGCTAGATATTATGTTGACATGCAGGATATTTATGTTCACATTCAACTTAAATATGTCAACATGCAAAATAATAACTTGCATATTAACTTACATATCTTGCATGTCAACATAATTAGCTTGCATGATGACATAAATAAGTCGCATAATAACATAATTATCTTGCATGTTGACATAAATAAGTCGCATGGTGACATAATTATCTTGCATGTTGACATTAATAAGTCGCATGTTAACATAATAGGCATATTCTAAATTGCAATACTTGATTTGACAATCCTTTTACGGGGGTCCGATAGGGAATTTTCAAACTATGTGGGCTAACTTGCTATTTAATTTCTTTCATATTACTCATAAAGAAATCTTTTGTATCCTTCACGTTCTTTAAAGTTTAAAAAAAAGAATGTGAGAGAAAATTCAGCGTACCTTAATCAATACATTTATGTTTAGCTTCCTTAGGCAGACTCTGTCTTGCGGATGACAACTGCGAGACAGAAAACGCGGTTTGTAGTATGGAGAAAGATTATGGACGCTGCATGTGTAAAGAAGGACACCGCTTTGACAATCATCGTCGAAAATGCATCAAAGGTAGTAACTTCCGAATAAAATACAAAGTAAAATTCAATTTTAAAATGTGGATTATATTAACAAAAACGATGAAATGTTATTCCGTCATATAATTTTTACATTTCTTGTAGTAAATGTTTTTCTTGGGGGACACTGTGAGACTAGTGAGAACTGCGGACAAATGAACACACGGTGCCATAGTAATCGATGCACATGTGCTATTGGATTTTCTGAATCTAATGGATTTTGCATGAAAGGTATTGCTTATGTTTATAAATTGCAATTCTAATTTACCTTTATTTTGACAAGTATTACCCTTTGACATGATATCTAGAAGCTGACATCGATTTATTTTTAAATTTTCTCTAATAAATTTAGTTTTAGAATACTTCGATATACAAAATCAATATTCTTCTAAATGGAGATATATTTTGCTTTTAAATTAAATCTAATACATGCAAATCAAAGCCATATAATTACAAACGACTTTAAAAGAAGGCGAAAATAGCGAACAGAAAAAAATCTTTAAATTGGTTTAAACACACGGACCCTTGGGTATTCTAGAAGTGGTATACGATCAAATTTCATGGAGGAGTCGACATCTCCTGTTGACAAGACATATAGCAAGCTTTGAGGATACAAAACCATTAAAATAACAAATAAGCAATATCTTATCTATCACTAAATCATAAACCACTTAATTGTCTCGGATCATTATGTATCGTACTTTGACCATGCTAATGGTGGAAAAGCTGAAATCATTTGTTTTGTCAATTTAGTTTCCCTTTATTGTCTTAAACCAGTAAAACATTCAAATATGGAATATGTGGCTCACCCAGTGGTGTCCTTGATTTCATTGTGTAATATCTTGAGGACATATTAGAGACATACTCGGAATTTATATTAAAGAACATTGTCAATATACACGCGGAATAATGGATGGAAAACTGTTATTAGTAAAATGAGAAGATTTAGATAAAAAAAGAAGCATTTCATAAATTACATTAATTATGTGAATAACTTCTTAGAGTTTCTAATAGATATAAAGGAATAACTAAAACAAACGAGCTGCAGTCTATTGAAGACATGTACATGTAAGTAGATACACGTTTGTTTTACAATACAGTTAAATTAAGAACGTATAATCTTAACTCTGATATCTCGGCACCTCGGATATCTCGACACTTTCCGATTGTCCCATCGGGATAACAAAGTTAACTCGTATCTAAATTTCAATCTATTCTGCCTTTTAGAAAAATATAAAAACAAGACAGCTGATAAAGACTCACGATAAGTGCAATTAGAACTCCAACGGTACTTTGAAAGATGTGGTCTCCGAAAACAACACACATATTGTCAATGAGGTATCCCGGCATCCATGTTTATCTTTAACTATTTTCCTCTTAATAGGAACTCTAAATCCCGGTGAAGCTTGTTCCATCGACATAGAGTGTGGACAATATCAGACATGTTACAAAAAAACATGTTCCTGTCAAGCAGGATATGTTCAAATTGAAAACGTCTGTGTAGAAGGTACGTGTAATACTCATAAAATATTCTAAAGATTATACTGATATTAGATTCAAACTAAATCAAAACAAAAAATAACAAGAAAGCATCACGTTTCATCCATCGTTGGCTTTAATTTATAGATAATGATACTTTTTGAATGCATTTTAAAATGAATAAGTTTTACACCATGATTTACATATATTAAATTATGGTTTTTTTCTTATTAATAGGAAAAAAAGCATTAGGATCAGCTTGCCAATACCACCAACAATGCACTGAAACGCCGCACGCAAATCAATGTCTTGGAAATTCCACTCATCTTTGGTGTAGCTGCGATAAGAAATTCGCCGAAAAAAATTATTCCTGCATACGTATGAGTTACATTTAAGATAAATTCATAGAAATAAACATTGAATGTGATTATAACTTCAGTATATACACAGTACACAAGTAGTAAATATGTAGTTTGTTCAATTGCTTTTGTCCCCAGTTTAAAATGAAAGAAGTGAATAATAATAAAGGCTGCCTGTCCGTCTGTCGTCTGTAATACTTTCGTTTCCGCAAGATATCTCGAGAAAAATGTGATTATTTGCATTGATTTGTTTTTCTTTATAATTTTCAACGTGATTATGACAGTCGCTATGGATTTTTTGGTCAAGAGGTCAAATGTCAATGTCATAAATAATATATATATTTCTGTTTTGAAACTTTCGTTTCTGCACATTAACTTAAGATGTCGTTGATCTCTTTCATTAAAGTATTTTTGATAGAAAAAGGTCAAAAGATTACCGTTCTGTTTAAGACTTTCATACCATATCCCCGAATGCCCAACAACCCTTCTTTAAGTACACCTCTCGCCCCATTGTTCACATATTCTTTGCATTAGCATGTAGATAAGTATTTTCTTCTCAAGAGGAAATATAAAAATGGATAAGACTGATGAAAATGATACTCAGTGTAGACAACCTAAGTGTTGTACATGTACTAATAGTTTAAATTCAAATAAAGTATCAAAGAATTACCCCCAGAGCAGACTTGGGACATGTCAGACCAACTTTAGTGAATTATTGAAATTGTTTTTACATAATTTACTCATCGAAGCTTCCTTTGGTATGATAATTGAGTGTGATCTTTTTTTCAGAATTTAAATTTCAAATGGTTGATATCAGCAATAAATGTCGGGGTTAATCTTTCTATACATATGCTCTAATTTAATTTGATTTATCATTAATTAATTTAAAAGATAATAATAATAAATCTTTCTCATTTAAATAACTGGCAAGTCTTTGATTGTGCAAATCTAATACATACAGCGTTTTACTAATAAATCTAAAAGACACTCCCTCAACACAGTTTCATAAAATATGTGAAATAAAGTGATAGGTTGTTGGTAAAAGCATGTGAATTTGTCTTGTAATAATCAAAAGAGGAATAATTATATTTTTTTTTTATTTTAAGCAATTATGACAACGGTCAACAGAGGTCAACAAGAAAAGACGACAAGGCCTATACCTTGTTCAAAGGAAGACAACTATGATATTTATACAGTTACAGCTGAATCAACAGAATCTGTTCAAGGAATACATGAAATCCCTGTAAAGACCACACCAGCCCCTGTAAACAAATGTAGATTTGACAGTAAATACGGAAAGATCTAACCCATCACTGGGTTCAGGTATTGTAATTGTTAAATGTCTTTCTATAATAAGATCCATTTTTATTAATGAGGTCACCATCGTAATTTCTTTAATTACGCTTAAATTTATAGTAAGCTGCCCAAAAGTTTTATTCTTTTAAAATCTGATACTGGTGATAGTGCCAGTAACAAAATTGTTTACTATGAAAAATTGTGGACAATTTTGTTCAAGATCTATGACAAGCATGATAATTACCTTATCTGAATGGCGGACAAAGAGCGATATATGGTAAGTGTCTCAATTGGCCCCTTAAAATGATTATCTTAATTTTACTTTATATATAGCTTTAATTTGTTCAGCTATATATGCGACCTTTATTGGTCAATTTCATTTTGATCAAAATGCCGTTATTTTAGAAATATGACATCATAAAAATCACGTTTTCCCGCCATTTTAGCAGATTTTGTATAAAACTGCTTATTTTCAAGCAGTTTTTCTTCCAGAAAATATAGAGCGCAGCCTAGAACAAGATTTATATTTTTACCAAAGATGTATCTATCCAATACTGATTAGTGACAGAAAAATTAT
>PRKT01000546.1:276650-316192 GCA_003671525.1 Saccostrea glomerata | reverse complement strand
TTTAATTTGTACAGCTATATATGCGACCTTTATTGGTCATTTTCATTTTGATCAAAATGCCGTTATTTTAGAAATATGACATCATAAAAATCACGTTTTCCCGCCATTTTAGCAGATTTTGTATAAAACTGCTTATTTTCAAGCAGTTTTTCTTCCAGAAAATATAGAGCGCAGCCTAGAACAAGATTTATATTTTTACCAAAGATGTATCAATCCAATACTGATTAGTGACAGAAAAATTATGTATGTTCTACACTGCGCTCTATGTTTCCCAAAAAAAAAATATCAAGAAAAAGGCATATTTTTGGCTTTTTTGTTAGATAGCAAAAATAGCATTATTTCTCATGTCATTTACAGCTAGAGAGTGCATATAAATTTGAAAAATATATTAGAAATATTACTAATATAATCTCTTCTTCAAAATAAATATCAATTAAACATATCTGAATGTCATTCTAAAATGTTGATTTTTAGGCGGCCAAAACTGGCTCCTACCATATATACTCCTTTGCTCCAGACCTATGACAAGCATGATAATTAACCTCATCTGAAAAGGGTAGTGATGTATATTTAATCTTTATCACTATAATAATAGTTTTGCAAAATAATAAAACTAAAATGACGTTGAATGATATACGTACATGTACATAAAAAAAGTATGTATCAATTGAGATATGTAAAAGTATTTCATTTAGCATTCAAAGTTCAAGTCTGGTCTATAAGTATGTGTAAAAGGACACAAATATTTTGTACAAGTGTGACATCTGTGTATTTTAGGGTCATCTTGCTTTTTCTGTCTGTTTGTGCGTATGTTAAATAGAAAAAAAGTTTTTAAAAAAATAAAAAGGGGGTGAAGTTAATGAACAGTGATCAATAAAGAATCGATAAAGAAGGATTTTTAAAGTAAATGAATTTTTGAAAGAGCATAAAGCACGAATCCATCGTGTCATTTTAAAATGTTGTACAGAAGTACATTTCTATACTTAGTTATAACGATTTTAACTCACAATTCCAAGTTATGGAATTAAGATAATGGTAATTACGTTTTGAAAATGTCCATATCGCGACTGTGATCAACCCGGCACGCTACTTTTTCAAATGAATTGTTGATGTTAGGGTAACTTATAGTGTATTTTTTTTAAATTCTGCTATTAAGATCTATAATCGGTTAAGAAGACAAATTGCTCATCATATTTTTCTTTGAGGAAAAAAACATTTTAAGATATGCAAATAATAAAGCCAAGTCTGTATCAATGTAAAGTCTCAGGATTAAGGATGTTTCATCCTTTTTCATTTCTTTATATTTTTATCAGTGTTTGGATCAGGGATCAGCGGCATGTTTGTTGGGGCAACACTTACTGCAATTTTGTTTGTTGTATATAACAAGAGCAAGGGGCCAGAATGACGCAAGTCCTGATTCTTCATCTAAACCACTATTTGAGAAACTTGGATGGTTAACTATTTATGAGCTAGTTGATCTGTACAAATACATATTATTATACAAAATTTTCATCGGAATGACTCCCGAATATCTTAATAATTTATTTGAATTTCATTCTTCAACTTCCTATATCCTGCGATCTGAAACTAATTACGATCTTAAATTACCAAAATTTCATACAAACTTATTCAAGACCTCTTTTCAGTACTCAGGTGTACATCTATGGAATAAACTTCCACAATACATTAGACTCTCTCAATCTTTACAAGCATTTAAACGTAATGTGGAAAATTACATTATCAGCTGTCGCTCAATTATTTGAGCATATGTTGATGATCGTCATATTTCTGTATTGTCATATTTCTGTACATGGACACTGTATTAATAATTTTTTATTGTAATTCCTATAATATATGATGAATTGTATCCTGTATCATTTTGTAATTGATGTATAGAGGGCCTCGGGGAAGAATAGTGCATGCACTAACCAGGTTACCTTCTTTAAATAAAGTTTTTTTTATTATTATTATTATATTATTATTATTATTTAATTGTGATATATAAACTCTGTATGAAGGTGATAAAGGTATATTTCTGCATAAGTAATCGAAGTTGACGATAGAAAAGTTAAAGTCATCATGTTTATCATAGTGCTTGGTTTGTTACATTACCATTAACGTCTTTTTCAAGTAAAACATTCATATATGAAACAAATGTGCCAGACTCTACGATATCTTTTATCTTAAGCGCAACAGGAAATATCGTATAAACATAAGACTGGAAATAACGGAAATAACTTTTGTTTACTGACTGTACGTCGTCCATGTATCTGATTGTCAAGTTGAAGGCCTCATCAAGAGGTTTCTTCTTTTTACGGAAAAGATATGGGACAAATTCTGCTTCGTAATCACTATGAATATAAAAGCCGCCTAATAACGGGGCATAAATCGTATCAATTGAATTTCAATAGATTTTTGGAAGACCTGGTCTCCAAAAGCCATTTAGATTTTGTCAATCAGAAACTTTAGCATCTTTTTTTATGTAAAATTAAGAATATTTTTTGACAGAATAGTTTTGCAAATGACCTATGGCAAGTTCAGTTAATTTACGAGTTCTTACGACCCTTAAATTGTCAGTCCGATGTGCAACCGATCCATGCTCAGTATATTTTAATGTATTTATATATCTGCCAGTTAAAGGAAAAATGAACATCAATTGATGTTTGCTGTTCTTCGGCTAAAATGTCTCAATATTCTTACAACCAGATCTGTATCTTATTTCATGAAGATATTCCTTAGAACATCGGGGATATGGTATGAAAGTCTTAAACAGAACGGTAATCTTTTGACCTTTTTCTATCAAAAATACTTTAATGAAAGAGATCAACGACATCTTAAGTTAATGTGCAGAAACGAAAGTTTCAAAACAGAAATATATATATTATTTATGACATTGACATTTGACCTCTTGACCAAAAAATCCATAGCGACTGTCATAATCACGTTGAAAATTATAAAGAAAAACAAATCAATGCAAATAATCACATTTTTCTCGAGATATCTTGCGGAAACGAAAGTATTACAGACGACAGACGGACAGGCAGCCTTTATTATTATTCACTTCTTTCATTTTAAACTGGGGACAAAAGCAATTGAACAAACTACATATTTACTACTTGTGTACTGTGTATATGCTGACGTTATAATCATATTCAATGTTTATTTCTATGAATTTATCTTAAATGTAACTCATACGTATGCAGGAATAATTTTTTTCGGCGAATTTCTTATCGCAGCTACACCAAAGATGAGTGGAATTTCCAAGACATTGATTTGCGTGCGGTGTTTCAGTGCATTGTTGGTGGTATTGGCAAGCTGATCCTAATGCTTTTCTTCCTATTAATAAGAAAAAACCCATAACTTAATATATGTAAATCATGGTGTAAAACTTATTCATTTTAAAATGCATTCAAAAAGTATCATTGTCTACAAATTAAAGCCAACAATGGATGAATCGTGATGCTTTCTTGTTATTTATTGTTTTGATTTAATTTGTTTCTAATATCAGTATAGTCTTTAGAATATTTTGTGAGTGTTACACGTACCTTCTACACAGACGTTTTCAATTTGAACATATCCTGCTTGACAGAAACATGTTTTGTTGTAACACGTCTGGTATTGTCCACACTCCATGTCAACAGAACAAATTTCACCGGGATTTAGAGTTCCTGTTTATAAGAAAAAGTTGTTAAATAAATCATGGGTGCTGGAGTTACTTAATATATATACAATATATGTTGTTTTCTGAGACTACATCTTTCAAAGTGCTTTTGGAGTTCTAATTGCACTTATCGCGCTTCTTTATTAGCCGTCTTGTTTTTTTTATTCCAAAAGGGCAGAATTAATATAAAAGGATCTGCAGAAAAAAAAAAACTCTTGAAAATTTTGATATACGGACAATGTTCTTTTATAATAAGTTCTGGATATGTCTTTTATATTTTCTCTAGATATTTCAGAGTGAAATAAGACACCACGAAGGTGGCACATATTTGGATGTTTTACTGGTTTAATAGAATAAAAGAAAACTTAAATTAACAGAACATGTGATTTCAGCTTTTCCATCGTTAGTATGGTGGAAGTACGATACATAAATTATGATCTGAGACAATAGGCAGATAATTTAGTGACAGATAAGATAATGCACTGCACGAAAAGTCACCTTTTATAATATTTAATAGTTTCCAAAATGTTTACAAAAGATGAACCTTTATCTTTCATTACCTTTTTCACATCAAAAGGTTGACTTTCACCTTTAAATTTTGGTAAGGTGAACAAAATTTCATCTTTTTTCATCTTCTGTAATATTAAAAGTTGAACATTCACCTTTTTCTCTTAAAAGTTGATTATATATCATCTTTCCATCTTTTACAATTATTGTTAAAGTTCATCTTTTTTAATCTTTCGAAATAATAAAAGTTCACCATTCACCTTTTTTCACTGAAAAGTTAAATACATGTAGTCGCATATATAGCTGAACAAATTAAAGCTATATATAAAGTAAAATTAAGATAATCATTTTAAGGGGCCAATTGAGACACTTACCATATATCGCTCTTTGTCCGCCATTCAGATAAGGTAATTATCATGCTTGTTATAGATCTTGAACAAAATTGTCCACAATTTTTCATAGTAAACAATTTTGTTACTGGCACTATCACCAGTATCAGATTTTAAAAGAATAAAACTTTTGGGCAGCTTACTATAAATTTAAGCGTAATTAAAGAAATTACGATGGTGACCTCATTAATAAAAATGGATCTTATTATAGAAAGACATTTAACAATTACAATACCTGAACCCAGTGATGGGTTAGATCTTTCCGTATTTACTGTGTCAAATCTACATTTGTTTACAGGGGCTGGTGTGGTCTTTACAGGGATTTCATGTATTCCTTGAACAGATTCTGTTGATTCAGCTATAACTGTATAAATATCATAGTTGTCTTCCTTTGAACAAGGTATAGGCCTTGTCGTCTTTTCTTGTTGACCTCTGTTGACCGTTGTCATAATTGCTTAAAATAAAAAAATATATAATTATTCCTCTTTTGATTATTACAAGACAAATTCACATACTTTTACCAACAACCTATCACTTTATTTCACATATTTTATGAAACTGTGTTGAGGGAGTGTCTTTTAGATTTATTAGTAAAACGCTGTATGTATTAGATTTGCACCCTCAAAGACTTGCCAGTTATTTAAATGAGAAAGATTTATTATTATTATCTTTTAAATTAATTAATGATAAATCAAATTAAATTAGAGCATATGTATAGAAAGATTAACCCCGACATTTATTGCTGATATCAACCATTTGAAATTTAAATTCTGAAAAAAAGATCACACTCAATTATCACACCAAAGGAAGCTTCGATGAGTAAATTATGTAAAAACAATTTCAATAATTCACTAAAGTTGGTCTGACATGTCCCAAGTCTGCTCTGGGGGTAATTCTTTGATACTTTATTTGAATTTAAACTATTAGTACATGTACAACACTTAGGTTGTCTACACTGAGTATCATTTTCATCAGTCTTATCCATTTTTATATTTCCTCTTGAGAAGAAAATACTTATCTACATGCTAATGCAAAGAATATGTGAACAATGGGGCGAGAGGTGTACTTAAAGAAGGGTTGTTGGGCATTCGGGGATATGGTATGAAAGTCTTAAACAGAACGGTAATCTTTTGACCTTTTTCTATCAAAAATACTTTAATGAAAGAGATCAACGACATCTTAAGTTATCATTTCGTTTATTCAGACTGAGTTTATCTTTTTAAGAAAAATATAGTTTTAAGGACAGATGATAAAACAAACTTATGTCAATTTATTTTAAAATAACCTTGAAAATAACACCTTTAATCATGTTTAAATTAGTAAAATGATTAAGTTTTATCACGTAGTTTTTAATCTTTTATTCAAAATTTCACAAAAATGGAATTTAAATTAAAAATATTTGTATAGATTAATAAGGATGGTTTCAGAAGGAAAGACTTTTGAACATCACAGAAGGTTTACAATTTCTTTACTTTCTAAAATTAAGCCAAAACATATATACCTATCCAGGCATCCATTTTTTGTATCATCTGTTCTTTATATTTGTATTGTTTTAAGACCTATTTTTTCATTTATTGATTTTATTGAATTGTTTTATTATTTTCAGTAGTTTTTCCGAAATACTTATACTTCATTCCTCATTTAATTTCTTTCAATACAATGCCATACAGTCAAATTTCTTCTTGAAAAAGTTTTATAGATATCTTAAAAAGGAAAACAGTTAAGAAAGCTTCAACTCAACACTACTTTATTGAAATTCTCATTATTTTTTTTAGTAAAAGTGAATTTCGATGGCTTTTTTTCGTGGCTTTAGCTCTTTCTGTTCACATTGAACATCAATTTTGTCAATTGTATGTGTGTATATGTATATAGAAGCAGTTTCAATTTATACGAAATTAAGTATTTAAAAATATTTTCAGGCTTTCGAACCACTGCGTACCGTTTTGATTTCCGTTATAAAAATACAGAAACACACACACACACCCTCACACCCATCCTCACCCACACTAAATCAGTAGCACGAAATAGAACCGAACATGTTAATTGCTGAAGATTTTGCAAAATGAACACGAAGTAAAACAATTGTTTACGAAATTTCTGTATGTATACACATGTATGTTTATAAAAAATTTTTTTTTGAAAAGTCATCTTGCCTTTTTTATCTTTAACACACCATTTTTTTCAAAATGTTTATACATCCGGCTTGAAAAGTGGGAGGGTACATAAAGTGATCGAGGTGTCTGTCCGTCCTTCTGTCTGTACGTTTGTCTATTTGTTACGCTCTTATCCGCAACTCCTGCACCACTGAATGAAATTTAATGAATTTTTCACAGAATGTTTGCTACAAAGTGCAACTGTGCACCTCCTTTTTTGATCGGACATATATTTTGGGTTATCCAAAGCAAAACATTGACCTGCCATTCTTTCTATAATATTGAAGGGGACCAATCTCTTATCTGGAACTCTGGAATACCACTGAATGAAATTCAATGATACTTTCACGAAATTTTATTACATAATGCTATTGTGCACCTCCTAATTTACTGTTTAATATAACACTTATTTAAGATTATCCAAAGCAAAACATGGACTTTGCCATTAAAAAGTATGGGAGGCGGTGTATCATTTACTGAACTCAGTGCTCACAGTAGATCATTTTTTTTTTTATTTTAATACTAAATGTCCATAATATGCATTAGCACAATTTTAGTAAGTCATAATTACATGCATGTTAGTAATGTGTTTTGCTAGTTTGGATTCTTTTATTAAAAATCATTGACATTAAAATTGTTTTTGTTTTTGTGTTTTATAAGAAAAAAATGTATAAAAATGGATTACATATGTGTTTTGCACTACAGTGTATTAAATGTATATGTCATTAAATTTTTTTTATAAAGAGCAAGGTTTCTAACAATAATAAAGACTTAATTTTATAAAGTATGTGAAGATAACGAATAGAATTCGAGCTCTTAAGTTCAATAAACATTACATACATATAATAGGGGTGTGCTGTAGCAAACAAAGACAACCAAAACATCAGAGGTGGGATCAGGTGCCATTGAGAAGCAGGGATCCCTACCAGTCACAATTAAAACTCATAGAGATTGTATTTTAGTACGTATACGGTTTGATATTTTTTATGCAATCCTCTTGGTGTACAGTGCAGGGAACTAATTTTGTTACATAAACCAGCATCAGGATCAGCATAAGTAGGATCAGGATAGAACTAGCATCAGCATCAGCATTTAAAAAAACAGCATTACTTGGATCAGCATCAGCAAGCAAAGGATAGAACTAGCATTGACCAAAGTGAAAACAGATAAAGGAAAGTCATTTAATACAAATTACAAATACAAATTACCCCAAATATTATTTTTAATGGCTTAGAATAGCGATGCTGTTTTTGAATTATCCACTTCCGGCAGGATAATCCTACTTCCCGTAGCATTACTAGCATTGACCTAGTTTCAAACCAGCATCAGATAAGGATCAAACCAGGATCAGGATAAGGATAACTAGCACCAAAATCAGCAAGCAAAGGAAGCATCAAAATCAGCAAGCATAGGAAGCACCAAAATCAGCATTGATGCTGTAACAAAATTATTTCCCTGCACTGTAACTTATTATGCCTTGTCTTTACAAATGCATCTTTACTTTTTTTTTTCTTGTTTGCTAAATTTTATACACAGTTTTCTTTACAAAGGGAAAATGTTTCAAAATCATATTACAGTTTCAAATACTTAACAATCACAACAATCAAAGTTCTTTTAGAATTACATACATCTTCTGGAGTTCTAAACAACTACTTAAAAAAGAAAAACAAATGAAATTTAAAAAATTACTTACCTTTTAATTAATTGTGGTCATTTGCAACATTTATTTTGAAAAAAAAAACCCAAAAAATTCTGATTGTAAATCCAAGTATGCTGAAGGTGATATTAAAAAGATACAGATACTAGAGTACTCGTATCTGATTTACAGTCTATGTACTTTTTGGTGACCAGGCCCTGGGATCATGAAACAGATTTAAAATTAAGTCGGATTTTCAATCAGCTGTCAAATGCTTCTTAAGTATTTAATCAATTTCTAAATTTGCAGTTAACCACACGCTTGCAATATTAAAGATATTTTAATTTGTGTCTGTTTGACTTCGACAACATTTTAATTCAACATAAATACATGTATTGTGACTTATCCTTAAGATATAGCATGATCCCCGCACACTTTAATTCAGTCGTAAAGACTATGTTAACATCAACATCAAAATTAATGACCTTCAGTAAATCTAAGCACTGGTCCTTCAACACCCTGACGGAATACTCAGGGACAATAATTTCGTCTCTCTATTAATATATCTATTTAATGAGCAGACCTTTTTGTTCAAATGATTTTCAAAGACTTCTGGTCTATATTTAAACTGCTTAATGTACTTTAATGAATTTTTGTATAATAACAAAGCACAGTATATTCATTTTCATTTTTTTTAATGTCCAGGTTGAGCAACCTCTTATGAAGCAAGCTTCATATCTGAATGTAACAGAGAAAAATCTCGTTAATTCTTAGATGTGATTAACACAAATAGATCCATTTTCAATATTATATGCATTAAGGCAGCTGTTTATGCCATCGAAAGTACGAGTATATATGAACGGGCTGGATTAGGACCTTACTTAACTCCAACGAATCTCATTAAGATAAATGAATGAAGTAGATGGGGTTGACGTTAAGAAACAACGACAATCAAAATGTCAAATCTCATAAAACTATTCGACATTAGCACTAGTATATCATATATATTTTTTTTTTTGAAATCATTGTGCACAACATCAATGTATCAAGATGTTACTAGAATTCAGCATTTCTGAAAATTTGTATGATCTACATAAATCTAAGAAAAGACGACACATTATTTATGTTCTCACATCAGTCAACGAATTTTTGGTAACCCTTGGTATTCATTTAACAAGTAAGTTTTATGATAAACGTACTCTTTCTTCGTCAACTTTCCTTACTTATGTAGCAATACACCTTTATCACCTGCATTTTGTGGTGTCAAGTCTCTTTTTGACTGAATACATAAGATAAATTGCTCTACATACGAAACGTTTTGAAAAAGAGACAAAATATTGACAAACAACTGATGAAACAAAAATACCAAAAGTCTAGTTAGAAGTCTTTGTTCTACATATGTGTACATATTTGCTGACATTGTCAGCAAATGGTCATGGGAATTGTTAAGCCATATTGTCATCGGATTTCTCTGTGTTAAATGAAAAGGAGCATACGGAGGGTTTGACAGGTCATCACGGAATATTTAATTCTCTATGGAACAAGAAATCATATTTGCTTTTTTTTTTTAAAGAAATCAGCCTGTGCTCTCCTAATAATCTTTCTATAGTTTTTATTGTCTTAATGGACATTCGACCTTCAATACCGATCTATATTTTAAGAATAACTGCCAAAACATATACAATGTATGACAGTGTAATAGCTTAACAACCAGAAAAAAATAACGAAACTTAAATACACAATTAACATTTTTTATTTGATACTACACGAATTTTCATGATATCTTTTTAACTGTAAAAAATAAACTTTAAAGTAATAATGCATTATTTAACTTTACTTAGGAACTCATTAAAATGAGGAAGTAATGCGATATGTACTTATGATAAGACTGTATTCAGTACCAGTCCGTATCTTCCTCTTCATAATGGAAAAGTTATTTTTATGTTTTATCGAACATTTTCAACTTGAAGGCGGAAGATAAAATTTATTCAAGGGCAAAACTGTAAATGATATACACTTAAAATAAGGGAATATGTCTTTTGTTTTAGATATATATATTTTACTGATTTTAATGATATATTGAGTATATTGCGCTTTTTAAAAATAAATTATCATTATCTGTTGTGTAGTTCTTTTTACATGAATTATCTTGTGATCTTTCCTAGAAATATGATTTTTTTTTTATGTAAATCTTTACTTTTTCTGAAATAAATTTATATCAATTTTATAGAATCAAAGTTTCAGCAAAATTCTCTGTGGTTTAACAATATAAAATAATATGTGGTTTACATTATAACACATTCATCTGCTTCATTTATACATTTTTTATTTATATAGAAAGCCCTTGTCTGAATTAAATTCAATAAAACTACACTTTGTGTTTCGTGATAAAATGATCAAAGATTATTCATCCACTTGATGTCCCAAGGTTTGCATTAAAACACCTGAATAAAAGAATATAACTATAAAATATATATATATATATAATTATGCTTTTCAACTATTAAATCATTAAAATTTTGAACTGTTACACTAATACACTTTTTCATAACTTGCTTATTTTGCAAAAAGTTTTAGTTAGGTTTAATTATTTAACAGATTCAGATCCATGTCTCATGAATGTCCATTTATGATCATTTATATCTTAGTTGAACAGGAATTAAGCAAAGTGGATAGGGGAAAAGAACTAGTACATGCAAAAAGAATTGCACTTCCTGATCTAAGTGTAATTTTTATTTATATCATGATGGTTTAGCTTTCACGCTCTACAGATGATACTTTTTTTATCAAATGAGAAGATGATTTCTAAAATAGTTTGGTGTAAGTACATTTTATAATGATTTTTCCAAGAATTTTATCAAAATGAATTAATAAATGTAAATATTTAGAAAATGAAACACGTTCGTAGTACTAAGCAGTACATGCATCATATTTTATGGGGTGGTAGAGGGGTTTGAGGTCAATTTTCGAATGAACTGAATTTTGATAATCACAAATTAAATCAAAATTATTCTGTAACATTCAAAAGTACGCAATATTTGTTTCACTTCCCATCGTATTATTGCAATTCTGATAATATGATATGTTGCATGACTCAAGAAAGTATTTTTGAAATATCTCGAATATCTAAGTTAAGAATCATTCAAATTCGTTTGGGCTAGTTGTAGCGGATAACAGAAAATTTACAGATTCGTGGGAATGAACTTTGTGCATTCTCTAATACCGCTATTCATTAATTCAAGGTGACTTTGAATTCATGAATGTGTTACACACAAATTCCACAAAATTTGCACACTAATGAAATCTAATAATTAAAAAATATATAGGTCAAATCAATGGCGATTTTTTTTTAAAGATTTACTGATATGTGAAAATTGGAGAAAATGACATTAACGAAGTTTCTTAAATGCAAATACACTTGAATCTGTTCAAATATTAACGAATAAAAACATTATTCATTATGTACCTATGTATTGGAGAATGACAACTCCATTTACATTGTATGCTGAAGATAAAACTATAATTTACATTATATATCACATGACAAACATATAAAATTTTTATTTTAAAAATCCAGGTAAATTTTAAATTAATGTGTATATATTGTACCTCCTAATGTTAAATTTATTTATGATACGATTGATATTCTGTTTTCAATTGAGATTTGATTTCAGCGAATGCTTTTCCATTAGGTGTGACGTTTATTATAACTTTTTCGTTGGACATATTCAAAACCATGGCCTATTTAAACAGGTAACTTTAAAAAATAAATCACGATTCATTTTCGCTTACACTTTTGATTTTCTTATGGAAATTTGATGACATCTTTTTTTTCAATTAATAATTGAATTTTAAAATAAAATGTCTTTAAATGATACATTTGCAATTTTCTCAATCCTGCTTTCAATATTTTTGATTGAGAAGTTTAAAGGAAGGTCGTTTTTCTCAAAGATTTCTATGTATTGTGATTTTGTTTGCATTTTGTTTTATTCTTTTGAAAGAAATGCATTTTAACAGCACCCAATGATCTGTTTGAAATGGAATAATTAATTATTAATCAAATATATTTTCTTGAAAGTAATCCAGTATTTTCGCGTGAATAATACATGAACTGAGCGTGAATTATGATAATTTTTAGTATTCAGCTACAGATCTACTCTTTTCTGATGAAACTGGGAATGTTCATCTTTTTTTTGAGTGCATATTTTTTAAGCAACTCATTATTTAAAGGCAACGATATTTTTTGTCACCAAAACAAAATCATTAAAAACTGTGTTTGAATCTGCAAATAGTATATTGTTTTATTTATTCAAATTACTATTATTTTTTTTAAATGTATATGTAATTTTTGATACAAGTATTTAAGACCCCATTGGAAATAATCAAGTTTAATATATTGCTCTTATGGGTTGTCCTAGGCAAAGACTGATTTAAAAAATGTGTGATTCTCTGCCTGAATAAAGATGATAATAACAATAGTATACTTAACATTGGAATTATTTTGAATTTTTGCTTAATAAGCCAAAATAATTTTTATCTTCAGATCGATCTCCCAGACAGTTGCTGTACGTATTTGGGATAATATCCAGTGTAAAGATAACAAAATTGCTGATCTTCAGCAGTATATTACAGATTTATTAATCATTTCATATTTATTACTTTGTCTATATATCATGATCAATTAAGTGGTTTATACAAAAAAGGTGATTTACAAATAAGTTGCTTTTGAAAGTACATTTTAAACCATAAAGGTTCATGTTTACTTAATACATTTTTCTGAATGAAACAAGAGTATTTATAAGGTGATATTGTTGGTATAAAAAAAATACCAGAAAACAGAAATGATGAATGCAAAGTAAGTGAGACAGGAAGCCCGGGAATAAGAAGAGAACAGCCGATTCTTACACTTCATATATACAGGCAGATGTCGTCCTCAACATTACGACGTGTCATTCAGTACTGTTCCTTGAAGGAGAATCAGCTGAGTATACATCTGGAATGCAATATATCTGCTACAGGTACAATTTAATTATGAAAAATAGAAATGATCTTTAAACAGTCGGATTCTACGGAATTCATCTAAGACTTTTCAGACTTGTTTTATTTTATTGATCAAAAGTATATACTGGTATTAATTTGTTTTATTCCCGAGAAAGGAGTGTATGCGGAATTGACAAATATTTGTCCCCAAAATGAATTTTTGACGGAAAATATATGATTATGTTCTAAGGGAGGGGGTTATCTGCAGACTTCAAAGCACTGATTAATTTCATAAGCCAATGCGTCATATGTTTGATCTAATGTCAGGAAAAGGAAGTTAATTTGAAACTTCCATGATTTCTACAGAAAAAGGTGTATTTTAAATACAAAAGATGCCATGAACATGAATGGTAATTTTACAAGGAATCCATAAAACTTTAGCTACATTATGCTGAATTTCTATTAAAAAATAATAATTAAGAGTTTTAACAAATTTGCTTTAGCTTCCTTGGGCGGACTTTGTCTAGCTAATGATCACTGCGGCACAGAAAACGCAGTTTGTAGTATGGAGAAAGCGTATGGACGCTGCGTATGTAAAGAAGGACACCACGTTGACAATAATCGAAAATGCACCAAAGGTATTAACTTTCGAAAAAAGTACATAGTTCAATTCAATTTTAAAAAGTGGACTTTATAAACAAAAACGATTAAATGTTATTCATATCATTTTACATTTCTTGTAGTAAATGTTTTTCTTGGGGGACAATGTGAGAATAGTGAGAACTGCGGACAAATGAACACACGGTGCCATAGTAATAAATGCACATGTGCAGTTGGATTTTCTGAATCTTACGGATTTTGCATGAAAGGTACTGCTTATGTTTATTAAGTGCAATTCTATGTTACCTTGATTTTGACAAGTGTTTCTCTATGATATGATATCAACTGACATGGATATATTTTTAAATTTTCTGTAATATCGTTAGTTCTAGAATACATGTACTTTGATATACAGATAGTCTTCTTAATAGAGAGATATTTTTGCTTTAAAGTTAATCTGCTTCATGCAAATCAAAAGCCATATAATTTCAAACGACTTTTGAAAAAAAAAAAGCGAATAAAGCAAACAGAAAAAATCTGTAAAAATTAAACACACAGACCGCTAGATATTCCAGAAGTGGTATCAAGTTCCATGGAGGAGTAGACATCCCCTGCTGACAAGACGTATAGCAAAGATATTTTAAAAAAAAAACCATCAAAATAACAAAGAAACATCACTGCACGAAAAACCACCTTTTGTATATCCAAAAGGTAAACAAAAGGCCACATTTCATTCACCTTTTGACACCTTTCATGCGCCTTTAATTTTTCTATGAAAGGTACAAAAGATCAAATTTTGATCAGCTTTTGTATACAAAAAAGGTATCCAAATGGCCCACTTTTATACACCTTTTTTGCATCAAAATACTATATTTTATCCATCTTTTGGAGAAAAATACTGTCTTTTTTAACCTTTTCATATTACAAAACTTGATCTTTTCTGTAACTTTTTTATTAAAAATATCTACTTTTTTATACCTTTCAGATTTTGATAGATCTACTTTTATAAACCTTTTCATACTAAAAGGTAATCTTTTGCAACTTTTGCAGATCTTTTGATTTAACAAAATTTCAACTTTTATGCAGCTTTTTTATGTCAACAAAACCTTTTTAACCCCTAAATCTCCACTTTAACATGGCATTCAAAAGCAAGGGATCAATGCTCTTAAATATCCTTTCCCATGTAAAAACAAAAAATAAAAACATTTGGCCACATTTTTTATCAGTTTAATGGTATAATAAAAGTACTGTGATCCATCAACTTCATTAAGGATACATATAAAGTTAAGTATCAAATAACAATCTCATTTTAAATTTTCATACAAATAAACAGATAAAACAGAGAAACAAAATAATAATAATAAAAAAAAATAAAATAAAGCATTAAACTATCAAGTGTGGGACTTTGAAGGAATACCGTAACTAAAATTAATACATATACATTTAGTATGTTGATGCCTTTGTCCTAATCAGATCTCTTTATTAATGATACTATTAGAAGGCATATTATTGAGTTACATTTACTGCCTAAAAAATCAAGCAAATTTCAATAATCCAGACTGTATGTATAAAAAGTTGATTTCGCCTTATATTATATTCATTCAATTGTAGCAATTGACTTCATAAATTTTGATGTTTAATTTTACAGCTACTGTGACCCATTGACCTTGTTATAACCAAGTTTTACTATAATTATTTACATAATCATCTGTAATAAATAAAGATCTTGTTAATTAAACCAAATTAACAAAAGGACGAAGATTTTGTGAAAAATTATTTAAATGGTTAAAAAATAAAAAAAAGTAGGAAAATTCTTTTACATTATACATGTAGTAAATATTCAGTTTAAAAATGTACATTGAGTAAATAAATGATGTGTATACATACATGTAAGGTTTCTTTAACCGCAGAATAATGTAAAAGAGTAGTGGAGGTAGTCATGTATTAGGATGGATTTTTCATTCAAAAATGCCAAAAGAAATAAACAGAATGATATGCTTTTCTTATTTTCTAATTTTCTTCTTTAATCTTTTTTTAGCATCCACAAACACTCCTCTGGAATAGTAGGGGGCTCCTTAACGTGACTACCTCCAATACGTCTCTTTTGAAGTAAGCGTTTGCTCTTCACAGAGCAGGTCTCAAGATATACCTTGTCCAAGGTACTCTTGACCTTGGCAAAGGTGTCACTCTGCCAAGATGGGGGATGAGTAACAAACCCCTCCTCACACTCCTCATCACTGGAGGTGTATTCCACCTTCAATATTTTCATTATTTGGGCCCTCCTCTGCTCGGTTTGCCAACCCTTGTTTTTCAGATGTTCTAGGGCCCGAGTCCTGCGCTTTGCTTTCTGAGAAAGATAATAAATATGATGTAAAAGCTAGGACGTCAAGAGAACAGCAATCTTGAGTACCTAATCATAATGATGCATCACTGAAATTTCACTTAATAGAGCACTATTAAAGGCCATGTATATATGAATTAAATTATGTTATACATATGCAGTACTAATTCAGAGACAATACATATGTATACACAATACACTTATCTGCAGTTAGAAGTAATTTTGAATGATTATTGTCAATTTAAAAAAAAAAAAGAATATGTGCTGATCAAATCATTATTTTTTTTTAAATAATCATGTTTAAATGGTATTATTACCTCCTTCTTCCTCTCATACAGGACTCTCTTCTGCTTCTGATCTTGCAGCTTGTTCTTCTTAGATAAAACATCTTCCTGTTTTTTGGACAGGAAATATCTTCGCAGACCACCTTGATAATAGAAAATAATTATTACTTATTACATGTAGGAAAAAAATCAAATCATGGAAAGAAAAACACAGATACATATATGTTAGCAAAACACATGTGTAAATTGTTCTTTCATTTAAACTTACATTGAATTATCCTCTCTTCTACTGTGGTATTCCATCCTTTGACAAAAGTGGATATGTGTGAGGACATCTCCTGGTTTTCATCATCTTGTGGTCTATTTTGTATAAATGTGTCATTTCATATATAGTTTTTATCATAAATGCAGATTATGAAAGATATGGAGATAACAAACAATACAAAATAGGAGCAGAGCAAACATGGCCTCAAAAACATTAGAGTTGGGATCAGGTGCAATGGAGGAGTGAGCATCCCCTGCCAACCGGTCACATCTGCTGTGTGCTCCTTGTCATGATTGGGAAATAGCAGGAAAATCTGTCATCATTCAGTGTATAAATGGACTAACAATTAGTATGAAAAAAGTCACTCATTTAACTCATGACTTTTCTTTCCTAAATGCTCAATAACCTAATACCATTCATAAATAACAGTTACACATAAAGTACATTAATGAAGATTTTAATAATTAAAATCATAAAAATAAGTAACATAAAATTATTTTGGGCTGCTTATGTCTTTTCTCTGACATATATGAAAATTATTTTTTTTTTATTGCAACTTTAATTAGAGCAAGTAACAGACTTGAGAAACAAACCTTTTCTTCTCAAAATTCCAGATGAAACCTCTCTTTAACCCATCGCTGTAACCATCTCTTACAGCATTCTGCCAGTACAGTTTTAGGGAAAGAAAAAGATAGCAGATGTTTGGGGGGTTCATTATGCTTGGTCTGCACAATCTGTTATTGATCATCTTAACAGGATTAGAGGGTCTGATGAATGCCTGACAGCCGCCATTTCTGACAGAGAGGGCGCTCGTGTCCAAAGTGCCCCTGGCCGCTTAGCCTCCAAGTGGAAATACTTTTATAACATGTACATCTTCGGTTAACATGTTCAAGACATTTCTTCTAAAATAAAAAAAAAATGATGCAATTGAATTTTTATTGATACTTTGATTGAAAAAAAATCAACTATATACTAGTATATGCTTAACTTTGGTCTAAATTTGCTGTCATCCACTGAAATCTGGTGGTGTCTCAATAAAAAGAAAGAAATATTTCTTTGAAAAGTCTCATGTTCCATTTTCAATGTTGGTATTTTTGCTTATCCCCCATTTTGCATAAATAAACCAAGACGAGAAACACGTACACCCTCTCTCTAACAAACACACACAATACAACACGCCATCAAACATTTTTCTTTCATGCGTTTAACGTAAATGGTGTAAATAAAGGGCTGAGGAAACTATCAAAACACTCCCCGCTGATTTAAATCATCAATAACTCTAAATTTGATTATTTAGTTCAAGTCTGCTTCATGATGAATTTGACATAAGCCGTGCAATTGAATTAGAATTGAGCAATGCCATTGTGTGCATAATAAGAACATCCTAGTACATCGTTCATATTCATCATTCATATAACAAAGAAATTCGAAAGAAGTGTTAAGTAACATTGCTTCGGACAATTTTTCAAACTGTTGCGGGAAAAATAATCAAGATTAAGCTGTGTACGGAAGATAAAAAATAAGTATACATGTAATCTTTTAAAACATGTTTGATTAACCCCGGTCAACTGATGGACTAATAACGGACCGATTCAAAACTTCTGACTTTCAGAAAGCATGGTTTTTTTTGTTTGTTTGTTTGTTTCTTTTTTTTTAAAATACATTCCTAAAATTTCTCTACCGAATAATAAATACTTCTTATTTTATGTTTTTGAAGCAAAAAACACCAGCTTCCCATTTTTTTTATAAAACTTTTTTTAGTCCTGCATAAGAGGTCAAGCTATCTTTTTCAACAGATGGCATAAATGTTTTAAATGTACTAGGGTCCGTTATAGACCTTACAACTAAGACCAAAACCCTATCACCTTCTAAGAAACATTTGATTAAAATGATTCTTAACTCTGTAAAGAGAAATGTAGAAAGCCAGTTTTACGCTAGTTAATTTAAACAGAATGACTAAGGATGACTGCACTTGAATATCTGCAAAACTTGCGGAAAAATAAAACTTTCAAGAAAGACATTTTTCTTTTAATGGCAGGAATGATCAATATCTAATCATCTAATCTGCTCTTGCGTTTCGATTCACAGATAAGCAGTCAAGGTGACCAGACGTGTTTTTTACAGCTCCTGCATTTCTTAAAAAATTATAATACAGAATTGTTCATATGTTTAGTATGCAGATAAAGTTTACTAAAACAAAAAAAAACACACGTGAATTTGGACGGTCACTAATGGCACAAAACTGTATATTCCGAAAACAGCCGTAAGTTTGGGGTTGGCAAATTAGTTTTTTTTCAGATAATTTGTAAATGCTTGATTTTAGCCGATAGCATTTAAATTATTACTTACTTATGCTTAAAAGCATGTGGGCATTGGGTAGGGGGCCAAATCCACACAGAAATTTAAATGATTTAATTGTTAAATCTGCTGTATATTTTGAACCAAAAAACGGTGTGCCTGGGCATCCTCTAAACCGCCAGTGCTGTTAAAAGTTGATATTGAATAGTTAACTTTTTCATGTAAGTTTAGTTCATTTCCCCTTTATAACCCAAGGGGTTCGATGCTCATATCACTTAAAGGAATGGGAAGTTTACGAGAGGTCTTTGGAAAGAGATGAGATTATTTAAGTTAGCGCTTTTGTCTGTTGTCATAGTAAGATTCTGTGAAATGCATTATTTTATTATATTTCGTGCAATGTGAAATGCTTTAGCAACATATGAATCATGATATTATTTAGACAATTTTAGAAAATCAGATCTACAAATCTGTGTACCTTACCTTTTAACTTTGTACTGCTGTAATTGTTCAATGCCAGCCCCTCCCTTATCCACACTTTTTGTTCGAGTATAGTCATGCACTATCAAAATGAATTTGTTTTTTGAAATATAAAAAAGGGAAAATATTCCCTTTTCATCCACAATATAGGATTTTGGAGTTTGATCACTACCCTTTTTTCTAATTTGAAATATTTCAGGTAAGCTGCCACTCCCCTTCCCTAGAAGAACAGAAAAAGCTGTAATAGCTGAGAAAAAAGTTACACTCCACTGTTTATTCTGTGACATTAATGAAGCCAAAGAGATGACATTTCGGGCTTTCTGGAAAGCCAAACTTGTACTAGTATTAATTCTATTATAAGATAGAGAGGATTTTTTAATATTACGGGTATGATTATTTTCAATGTGAATTATAGTTATTTTTTGGAGTTTCATTTGAAATCCATTATAAAGGTGTACTAAATTAATTTATGAAAGAAGACAAATAAATTATCTATGAACTCGGGATGTATATTTTGGGGAGGGGGGTCCTTTCATTTATGATATATAGCTTTAATACATATTTCTTAAGGTATTCAATCCCTAATAGGAACAATTTCAATGAAATTGTTTATTTATACATACTTCCAGTTTATTACTATTAGTATGCATGGTGGGATGTGTCCTTATTTATTACCTTGAATTTTGGTAAGAGTTATCTCCCCCTTTTTAATTAATAAAGTAAATCAATTTAAAAAAATTATGATGGTAAAAAAATCGTTTTCTATTGTCATTCTATTTTCAATATTTCAATGCATCTTTCCACTGCAGAATTTATTGATATTCAATTTATCAGAATTTTTATTTGAAAAAACCCTTTTCCACATAGACTTCAAGGCAATCTTTGTAAATTAACTACTGCTTAACTACTGCTTAATTAATGAAATTTTTAAAACTTTCTCGCGGGCAATCCTTTTCCACTATAAAATGCTTTAATATAACATCAGAGTATTACATATTGTATGTACCTGACGGACATTTAAGGGTAGGAAATTTGGTCCTATTAGGGATGGAAATCCTTTATCCAAGTTCAATATTTTTGCAGAATATAGTTTTTCGAACGAGTATTTCATTGCTATTAAAAAGAGTGATCACCTCTAACAATATCAGTACAGAAGATTAATTGGATAGCCATTCCTGAAGTAAAATATATGAGAATGTTTTTTGCAACTGAAACTCAAATTCTAAATGTTTAGTTTTAACAAATCAAAATGCAATACCAATTCGCTGAACAGAAATTGGTCGAAGTTACCCTTGTACACTGTACATATGATTGCAGCGTCGATGAGTATATTTCTAAACTTATGTGTTTTATCAGTCAAATTGGGTTACATGTAATATGATTATGTATGAAGAGAAATTGGACCCCCCCCCCCGATGAAATTGGATCTTCCGCCTCCCTTTGTTTATTTGTTTGTTTGTGTGCAGGAACATTTGAAGGATACCTTGACAACTCTTTGAATCAGCGTCATGCATTCGACGTTTCATTTTATTCACATTTGGAATATCTTCATATCTTTTTTTGTCAGTGTATCTGAATCAGTCTTTCCTTGTTTTACAACAGGACACTACATTTTTCCTTAAATATGAAGCATGTTATAATTTCGATTATATCTTTACTTTGTATATTGTATTGGGACTTCGGTCGAAACTCTCTGTTTGGTCAAACTTACCGTTTAAGTTTAAAGTGTATCTTGTAATTTACATTCTGACGAACAATGCATGGTTAACAAACAATGACAGCGGAACACAACTTAAGTACAAAGAAAATTTAATAAAAATACTCCAACCTACTAAAATCCCTGATTTTCAGCTTTTTAATAATCCACATACAATTTATTAACAGATATGGTACATGGCCATAGGAAGCGAGAGCCCCCCCCAAAAAAAAAAATATCGATATTTAAAATACTGTTTAGAAAACGCAGCTACTATATCTTTGTGTTCCGTCATTTAAAAAATCTTTTCTTTGGTTGGCCAAGGATTTCTTTTCCCTTTTTTGGCAGTTTCAGCAACCTGAAAATATTTGCCCTCCACCCCCCCCCCCCCCCCCCCCCCCCCCTTCCCCAACTGAAACTGCTTTCTTCGGGCTAGTTAAAATCACAAGGCGCCAGCTGGTGCCTTATCAAAAGAATGTAGTCGACAGACAATTTTTTAAAGGCGCCAACTTTTAAAGTCGATAGTAACCATCATTGGAATGTACATGTGTATTTACTGATAATAAAAGAAAAAGAAAAAAACGTCTATTTTTGATATTTACAATGTTCTCCTCTTCAAAAATTTTCCGTCTTCAGAAAAATATTTTTTAGAAGTGTATAGCATATATAATGACAAGAGGCGCAATGTAATGTGAGTAAACATCGCCATCTCATACATCACCCAAGAAGAGATACTGTCTACCCTATGTCTACCATGAGAACGCTGGTTTATTTCTATGAAGTTATATTCTGACATATAAAAAAAACTCTCCCCCCTCTCTCTCTCCAAAACACATTTTTAATACAAGACATTATAAAGAAATGTTAACATGTTCGCTTTGTAGGCACATATTTATAACGGGTGTGAGTTTAGTTTTTACAAACTGTAAAAAGTAACCTTTCCCCTAGATGAACATAGCGCACACTAGAGAAACACTGACATCTTACGAACGAACGTAACCCGCCCTAACTTCCAGTATCTCGATAGTTTTCAATTTTAAAATCTGCTGAAAAATAAGTATATGTGTAAAATAAAACTGATAGTGTTTTAACCACTTTGTAATTGAAAATTGCTCATGTCAAATTTATTGTAATTACTTACAATGTTTTTTTTAAAAAAGCGAACAAATAGAAGAAAATACATCATAATACTTTAGACGGATTAGGAAACACGCTTGTCATGCGTCAGTGATTAAACGTTTACAAACTACTTGTAGTGTGCGCTTTATTCATATGATACGGGGAAAGGTTACTTTTTACAGCTTGAAAAAAATAAATCCATGCAATCAAGTAAATAGGTAGTGCGCTTTATAAAGTGTCTTGTATTGAGAATGTTGAGATCTAGAGAGAGAGAGAGGATTCTTTTTTAAATTTATTAGAATATCACTTCAAAGAAATAAACGATCATTCATGGTAGACAGTATACTTTTCAACCTCTTTCCTTGTCTTTTGAGATAGTTTTCAGTTACTTCTTGCGAGTATCGTATCTTTTTTTATGCCTCCTCTTTTCCCAAAATGCCATGAAAAAGGACAAAAGACAAATGTATATTGAAATTGAATTTTATTGATCAAAATAAAGGTTTTGATTAATAAACAAAATTGTAGTTAATACAAGCATCAAAGGTTACCAACAAAATGGACAGTTGTTCTTTACACCTATAAAATATTTCTTACATACTTGTAAATTATTACCGAACACAAACTCTATATAAACTACTGTTTGGCGAAAACAATTGTAAAACATGTATATACAGTTTTCTTCATACAAAACAAAATCCAGAATTTAAAATGTAAATACAGAGAGTATACAATGTAGTTTGAATCATTTAATTTCTATAAAACACTTGATTCTGATTGGATAAAAAATTCTTTTGATAACTGCATCAGTAAAATCTAGAGTTCGCTTGCACTAAACAGACGGAACTACTTTGGCTGTCTTTACATCTATATTCCCGCTTCCAGGTTACTTTTTGAAGGAATAATTAAATACTTTTTATTTAATAAATATTTTCCTGAATTTCGGAAACTGTCCGTTACGTGTCTGACTTATTTTCTACTTTCGTTTCATTTTGAATTATCCCCCTTTGCTAAACAAATCAAATCGTCTGCATTACGACTATACAGTTATGGAAAAGATCCGAAAGAAGGGAAGAAATCGTTTAATCGGCATATTTTTCTTAAATGTTTGACTTTGAGATATCTGGTATGAAACAATAGAACTCTGAAAAAATGTTTTATTATGCTACAAAAGCGGGGAAAACCGTAAATCTGTTAAATTGTGGGAAACGAATGATCGAGAAAACGACACTGCATGAATGTGGACGGACTTCTTTTAATCATGAACAGTCGGCAGCAGACTCTTTCAGGTTTTACAGCATTGACAGGTTGTGATACTTATTAATATATTCGGTTTGAAATTCAGATGAAAAGATGCGCAAATGAAATCCAAAATTTCTGTGATCGAGAACTGTTAGGATATTTGAGTAGCTTCCCTTTATATTTACGAACTAAGATAACTTACCGGGAAAAATATACCCAGAGGGATAACACAACAGGTAAGTTTTTGTGTTAAAGAACTGTAAATTATTAGAGAATGTTGGTAATCACACGACAATATTTGAGAACGTTTTTTCGTTAGCATGGTTAGAGCCATTTTGAATTTTCAGCAACGTTAACGTTATGGTGATGTATTCGTGCGCACTGTTTTTGATGCGTAAATTTAAAAGAAAAGTAAAGGAAACTTTATTTTATTAATTTAAAATCATAATTAAATGATAAGAAATGAATGTAATATTTTTTTCTTTGATCGATGTATCAAAGAAAAAATCTGGACGGAAAACTTTTTCATCAATGCGCTACGCGCATTGATGAAGTTTTCCGTCCAATTTTTTTCTTTGATACATCGATCAAAGAAAAAAATATAACATTCATTTCTTAATTCACCTCTTATATAGCCTTGATAACGAGACCGGTTCTAAAGAACCACGTGATATCCACCAGGTATTCGAATGAAAACCTTGCAATTCCGAAAAAGTAACTCATTATCACACCAAGTAGAAATTGATTTTGTGTCTAATTCGTTCCTCAAACGAAAGAAATCAAATTTCTACTCTAAATCCATTCATTACTTTCAAATCAAAGTACAATAAACAACAAACACACCATTTGGACATAGCAACGACACGCAGCAGCTCTAAATACAAAGATCGGGGAAATGAAAGTATAAAATCACTGATTTTAAATTCAATCCAACAAAATTCATTTAAATCATATCAAAGTCAATCCATATTTTAAACACAGAAATTTTCCAATAAAATGTTTTGAAAACAATTAAATAATCACCAAAGAAATACATATACATGTATATCCATCCTAAACAAATGCAATACACCGCCGTCTTTTCAAAATCCATAACGCAATTCACCATGTGAGTCTGATCGTAAAAGTATTGATACCGGGTATTATGCACACATCCTACCCACGCATCGATAAATTTTTCCTGCACTTGAGTTTTGAGTATAGTTTCAAGTCAAATTCAACGCACACCACACGATTGATCGTGAATAATGAGCAGCTTGCATGTCTGGAAAATTAGGAACCTTACATTCAAAGGGAAAACTTTGATAATAAAAAAAATTATAATTGCAATTGTTGGCTATGAAATCGAAATGAGGGGAATACCGGATATATATGCAAAACAAATAAACGATATTGTCTGGTCTTTTATTTGGGATGATAGATTGAATAAAATTTTTAGAAATGTGTGCGCATTAAGCAAGAATGAAGGAGGAATGAACATGATAAATATATTTAATTTCATAAAAAGTAAACAAATAAAATGCAATTCATAAAATCATGTATTCAAAGTTAGAAACATGGAATGCCATTTGTGAATACTGGTTAAAGAGTAAATATATGCATTCAAGTCAAGAATATTTCTTATTCACTTTTTCAGATTTATCTCCAATTTCCTTAAATAACATGTCTAGTTTTTTTTATATATATAAAAAAAGAAGCACTCATCGCATATAGCGAATTTCAGTCAAAATTTGAGCCAAAAAATCGAGAAGAAATACTTAACCTCTCACTCTTTGGGAATAAACTTATACAATTCCAAGTGAAAAGCATATATGTGGAATCGTTTATTTAAAGCGGTTTATTGAGAATTAAAGACACGCGGGCGACCAAAAACATTAAAGATGGTACACATGTATATAAATTACTAGACATTTTTTTCGTATAGATTATAGCTTAATTTTGATTATTGTCAAAATTTGTGCGAATCTCATCCTTATCTAAACTTCTTTCAAATTTATTTCTTGGATGAATGATTAATAAAGAGTGAACGCCATATATGTACTAAGATGTTTTTATGATGCACACAATGGCATTGATCAATCATAGGCTTCGGAACCGGAGAGGAAGTTTTTGCAAAGATGGTTATAATATATGCATTGAACATTAGGACGAAGGTTAAGCCCCCTACCACCACATTTAACAGGCACGTTGTAGCTGAGGACAAAAATGTAAATAGAAGTGTATTGAAGGTATTGAAAGAAGTTCGATCCTGTTTTATTGGAATGGGGATATGAAAAAATACAAACACTGAGTGTGAACATGATAATTTGCTTTTTAAAAGTATTCCTTTACTTTTGTTGAGGCAACACCAGATGTCACAGGAGGGCTGCAAATTTTAGACAACAATATTTGAGAACGTTTTTTCGTTAGCATGGTTAGAGCCATTTTGAATTTTCAGCAACGTTAACGTTATGGTGATGTATTCGTGCGCACTGTTTTTGATGCGTAAATTTAAAAGAAAAGTAAAGGAAACTTTATTTTATTAATTTAAAGTCATAATTAAATGATAAGAAATGAATGTAATATTTTTTTCTTTGATCGATGTATCAAAGAAAAAATCTGGACGGAAAACTTTTTCATCAATGCGCTACGCGCATTGATGAAGTTTTCCGTCCAATTTTTTTCTTTGATACATCGATCAAAGAAAAAAATATAACATTCATTTCTTAATTCACCTCTTTTATAGCCTTGATAACGAGACCGGTTCTAAAGAACCACGTGATATCCACCAGGTATTCGAATGAAAACCTTGCAATTCCGAAAAAGTAATTCATTATCACACCAAGTAGAAATTGATTTCGTGTCTAATTCGTTCCTCAAACGAAAGAAATCAAATTTCTACTCAAAATCCATTCATTACTTTCAAATCAAAGTACAATAAACAACAAACACACCATTTGGACATAGCAACGACAAGCAGCAGCTCTAAATACAAAGAACGGGAAAATGAAAGTATAAAATCACTGATTTTAAATTCAATCCAACAAAATTCATTTAAATCATATCAAAGTCAATCCATATTTTAAACACAGAAATTTTCCAAAAGAATGTTTTGAAAACAATTAAATAATCACCAAAGAAATACATATACATGTATATCCATCCTAAACAAATTCAATACACCGCCGTCTTTTCAAAATCCATAATGCAATTCACCATGTGAGTCTGATCGTAAAAGTATTGATACCGGGTATTATGCACACATCCTACCCACGCATCGATAAATTTTTCCTGCACTTGAGTTTTGAGTATAGTTTCAAGTCAAATTCAACGCACACCACACGATTGATCGTGAAGTCCCAGGGAAGAAGACCTCAAATATATGTAATGATTTCGACACAGTTATACATAGAAGTATATTCATTATCCAATATCAAAATAGCACAAAAAACACATTCCTGTGAAGTATCTTGAATCCCATCTCAATACTTTGGATATGTGTCTCTTTGAAACTCTGTCATTATTGGTACACAGATTAATACATCATGATGCTTGAATTAAACATAAGATGATAACCAATAATACCTGGAAGAAGAAATTTGATGTTAGAAAACTGATAGATACATGAATCTTTTAACTCTGAAATCAAAATCATCACCATTGTGGCTAGCAAAACATTCATACTATCATTAAATGATAAAATGAATCAAAATTCCACCATTAAGTTCAAAATGTATGAATTGCACTAATAATTTTTAAAATTGAGAAAAATATAAATGTCACTTTTGGAGAATAATACCATTCACCTCTTATTTAACTAAATACATAAAAGTATTTCTTTAACTCTTTTTCTATTGACATCAATCTTGCCAAATGGCAATACCACAAATATACTTGTATATACATCCATAAGATAATTTTATGATAAAATTAAATATATCAAAATTATTTAAATCAAAATCTTCAAACTAAAAGAGCATAATATAGTGCAAAAACACTTTAAAAATTAAAACTAGAAATGTCCAAACGGGACAAAATACCCCCGCTGGGTTTTTCAGAAGTAAGTTTTTCCATAAGAAAAATATGTATCAAACATGAATTGACACACCCTTGGGTCATGGGCAATCTTTGTGTGAAATGAGAACCTACCAAGTTTATACATAAGAAAGATATGGACCGTACACGAATTATAAAAGTTTTCTTTCCAGTGACCTTGAAGTTCCCAAATGACCTTGGGTCAAGGTCATGACACACCCTTGGGTCATGGGCAATCTTTGTGTGAAATGAGATCCTACCAAGTTTATCCATAAGAAAGATATGGACCGGACACAATTTATGAAATTTTTCTTCCAGTGACCTTGAAGTTCCCAAATGACCTTGGGTCAAGATCATGACACACCCTTGGGTCATGGGCAATCTTTGTGTGAAATGAGAACCTACCAAGTTTATCCATAAGAAAGATATTGACCGGACACGAATTATGAAATTTTTCTTCCAGTGACCTTGAACTTCCCTAAATGACCTTGGGTCAAGGTCATGACATACCCTTACGTCATGGGCAATGTTTGTGTGGAGTAGTAGATTCTAATGCCCCTCGGTAAGAAAGATATGGACCGGACACGATTGCACAGACAGACGGACAGCTAGACAGACGAACGGACGGACAGACGGACAGACAGATAGCTAGACAGACAGACAGACGCAGCACAATTAAGGTTACAAATGGAAATATCGGCGATTTTTTAAGATAAAAAATACATACTTTGTTAGGATGGGCGAATCTTTTTAGGAATTCACTGATATATAAAAAATGTAATGTGGATTAAATCTACATGTTGGTGATCTAGATTTTTTATTTAGATTTGTCATATGATGTCGACGTCACATGACTTTGGCAAGTATACTTGCAATTTAGAGGTCATCTATAAATTTTAATATTGCAAGGGCATAATCAAGTTAAAAATCTTAGTTTATTTTATAATCCTTTTTAATACTATATTTAGTTTGTGAAAAGTGCTGCGAACCTATATAGATTTCCTTTTTTGATTGATATAATTTAATTTGTTGGACGGCAAGTTAAATATTTTGCTGGTCAACTACATTAAATATAGCTATAATTAATTTATTTGCAAGATTTCAAGAGGTTCGCAGCACTTTTCAAATATCTTAATGCTCCTTGAGTTTATGTGTAAAATTTTGACAAGATACATTGAGCGTATGCCCTTGCAATAAATCGTTTTATTAGGACCCTTCCGTTATTTTTTGAATGAATCTGCATACAAACACACGACAGTATCGCTTGTCTGGAAAATGCACGTCCAGTTGATAAATAAAATACAAAAATAGACATCGCATCCAAGTAAACGGCTTTTTATTTCACTGCAAATAATATTTTATTTGAGAACAAAATACATTTTTCATTGTACAAAATGTGACTTGATCAGCCTCTCACTGTGTAAAAACTGCTTCATTTTTGCGAGATGACGTCACATTGACAAGTACATTGCTATCGATGCATCGTTTGTATACTGTTGTGTGGTATTTAACAAGCGACAAAACTGCGTGTAATAGTAAGTTTGTATGTAGTATACAGCTATCCAGCTGTTTGAAATAGCAAATAATTTCATTTTGTGGTATTCTGAACATCTTATATTATGCGTGACGTCATAGTAAACATTTCCCGTACAAATTAGGCCCCGCCTCCTTACTGTAACCTTAACTGTGCTGCGGACGGACAAGGTGATTCCTATATAACCCCCCCCCCCCAACTTCGTTTGCGGGGGGTATAATAACTAAACGTTCAATTATTGTGAATCAAGAAAGCCTTTTTTTTCCCGAAAACATTCTCTTCAAATGGCAACAACATAAATGTGTTTGTATAAACATCCATTTGATAATCAAATTATAATAAAGCAGATCAAAAAGAATTTTTTTTCTGACTTCATGTATATATAACTCTCTAATAAATAATCCTCGTCTTTTTGAAAAAATAACAAATGGATTTGAAAAAAACAACCATACAATCATACTATGATCTATTATGAAATTTTAATTTGTCAAGACTGATCAAATTTCAATCAAATTCAAACAATGTCACCAATGGCATCAAAACAAATGTGGTCGGATAAACATCCATAAAATCATTTTATGATATAATTCATCAAAAAGTTCAAATTCCAATCAAATTTTACTTTATTTTCATCAGAATTATCAACCTTTACTTTACTACTTATGTAGAAATACTTTTTACACAAACAAATCTCGCCAAATGACATCACCACAAATGTGGTTGGATACAAATCCATACATTCATATTAGGATATAATTTATCAAAAAGTTCAATTTTCAATCAAATTTATATTTTAATCAGGATAATCAACTTTTATTTTCCTTCATATGTAGAAATACTTTCTACAAAAACCAATCTCGCCGAATGGCATCACCACAAAAGGGTTCAAAAAACATCCATAAATTCATACTATAGTGGTAGAGCGTTCGCTTCGTGATCGGGAGGCCCGGGTTCGATTCTCGATCGCGGCGCCGCGTCATACCTAAGACGTAAACAAAGGTAGTGACTGTTCCTTCGCCAAGCGCTCGGCACTTGAAGTGAAAGTCACGGGTCTTTCGGATATGACCTTAAAAACGTAGGTCCCGTGTCACGGTAGGCGCTGGCACGATAAAGAACCCTCACTGCTCAATGGCCCTAAGTGCCGAGTATAGGTCTAAATTTGAAGCCCTTCACCGGCATACGGTGACGTCTCCATATGAGTGAAAAATTCTCAAGAGGGACGTTAAACAATATACAATCAATATAAATTCATACTATGTGATAAATTTATCAAAATACTTCAAGTTCCAATAAAATTTTACTTTGCTTTCATAAAAAGTATCAACTTTTTATTTACTATATGCTAAGAAACACTTTCTACAGAAACCAATCTTACTAAATGGCATAATCACAAATGTGGTTGGATAAACATCCATAAATTCAAACTCGTATTCATAATTGAACCCACTTTCTACTTTAACCTACTCGTCAAATGGCAAGACCACGAATGGAGTTGGATAAACATCTATAACATCATTTTATGATAAAATGTGCAAAGCATTCGAATTCAATCAATTTCTATTTCATATTATCAGCAATATAATGAAAGCAATCTTTAATAAATTGCCAAATGACAATACCATAAAAGTGGTTGTAAAATATTCATAAAAGCATGATATGCTAAAATGTGCCAAAATTATTCAAATTCAAAACCAATTCAATATTAATTTAAACAGAATATTAATTTTCATTTGACTATTTCTGTACTTCTCATTGACTCGCCTGCAGTATGGAGGGGTTAGAACAAGGGAAAGTAGTTATACATGTATGAAGGAATGTAAAGGATATAATTGAAATGTTAATCTGAAGAAAAGCATACCCATTATTTCACATAATTATTTGAAAGCATCCTTAAGTAGTGTAGATGCATATCTGTTAAAATTACCACATCCCTATCCACCATGAACCATTTTACATTTCAATTTTTCAATACTCCCTGCTATTTCCTTGCCGAAGTTCTCAGGTGAGTCCATAGGGCTCTTGTTTAACATTTTTTAACGACATTTTGGGACAACCCTTGAAATTTGTACAGATTATCATAGTACGGGAGGTTTACCCGTTGGTCGATACATTTTTCAGATATTTTATTTAAAAAATAATGTATAAAATAATTGCTTCGCAATATGTTCCTGTTTCAATAAACCTAGTTTATCAGTTGTGAAACTAGGTTTATCTCATTTTTGTGAATTTGGCGTGCCATAGATAGTACTTAATATACAATTAGCATTAACCTACATTCTCTACTACTTGAGATAAAAGATTATTTCAATCAATCTACCGGGTATTTAAAAAAAATGACTTTATAAATACATTAATAATTTCAAAAACTCCCGTACGAAACAGAGCTTATAGCATTCCTGATTCCATGTAAAATATGTATGGAAAACCATTCCTTATTGTGGTCGGGGCAGGGGCACGGCATGGTATATTGGCCAAATTATTTAAATGGGATCTCGCAGTCTTACAATATCCGTGTCAATAATCAATGCTAGTTTTCTCGTGTGGACTCACGGATTCTGTTAACCTGTGTCCGAAAACCGTGTCATTTTCCATATATAGAGACATGGATGTTTGCAAACCTGTTTCAAATAAAGCAGAGTGAAATACCATATATGTTGACACGTGCATTTGTCTAGATTTAGGTCAGGGAATGCAGAAGAGAATCTCCTCATCACTGTGGATGCCAAAATCTTATATGGATGTGTTCATTAACGTTTTGTTATCAGATTAAAAGAACTTTATCATTTGTATTTCATGCCAGTTTTGAATGAAGAATTTTATGATAATAAACTATTCAATTGTAATCTTATCGAAGTTTGTACAATCCAAAAAAACTTTGATTAAAATGAAACTTTCTTTTATACGGTGATGGCACGGAAATGTTTAAGTATTGTATGGTGAAAGTCAAACTAAAGTCATAAACAACGATCCCTTCATCATGTTTGTTGTCAACAATGCAATAAAGAAAAGACATGAATATTAAAAATGACTTGTTTATTCTATAAGAATTACTGCATTTAGTTTGAAAGTGATGTAATCATCCCAGACTAATATAAATACAATTCCAAGTGACATCTGTTTGTTTTGTATCCCTTATATAGATATATCATAATCAAATTAATTGAAAGAAATTAATAATTCTTTAGTGAATAACTTAAAAGTCATACAGCTCATCAGTATGTTAAATAAAAACAAGTTATGATGAGCACATAGTGAGAGTCTTAAGGGAGGGGTGGGGGTGGGTGAACCCTATTGTCCATCTGTCAGACTTCCAACCACAAACAATTACAGAATTTATTCAAATGTCCAATTATCACATGAAAAATAACTCAAATACATAATGTATGTATACATATGAATAAAAGTGTTCATTATTTCATGAATGTAGGATATGGAGATAACGAACAGTATTCAATCTCAAAGTCCATATAACAATACAAAATAAGAGCAGAGCAGGCACGGACCCCCGAAACATCAGAGGTGGGATCAGTTGCCATGGAAGAGTGAACATCCCCTGCCGACCTGTCACACCCGCCGTGTGCTTCTTGAATCTATTGTATAGAAAATGAATTTTCCTAAACCAATTTAAACACTGACATCATGAGAGCTGATTAACTGAGTAAGCTTGTACATATTTCGAGATATGAAATAATATGACTTGAATTTTTGGTCTTAGAGATTCAGAAACAATACATTCAAGCAAAATAATTATATATATTTTCTATACAGTGATCACTACACAATTGACATGCATATTCAAACATATTCTATAATTACTTCTTTCAATTTTCTAATATCTTTCTGTTTCTATACAATCATAAAGTTATGGAAAGAAAGGTTTATTCTTGTAATATACGACTTCTTTAACCTAGAATGAAATGGTTTTGTCAAATATGCATAGATCTTGGAAAAATTGTCGCACACAATGTGTTCTACAAAACACTTCGTTGAATTTAAAAAAAAAACCAAACACTAAAAACTAGAAAGTAGATATCCAACAGTCTTTCCTTGTACAATGATATAGACTGTGTATTAATGAAATTGTAACTGTATCGTCGTTACTTTACATGAATAAAGTTCGTCAAGCTGATTTATTAAATCAAATCTAAAATTTTCACGAAAATTTTCTTTCCATCTTATCCAACAAAAATATATAATATAAAGTGCTATACAGTAGCCATCATCTTAAACTATTTCATTTACAATAGACAAGTGATAACCAGAATTTTATATCGCTGTATAAAATGTAAACCGAATCCGTAAAAGAATGGAACTTCCTTACGAGGTGCTTTAGTTTTTTTTTTAATAAACACTTCTTTAAAATTTGTATAGGTAGTGATCTATACATTTATCATATACTTAATAGTGAATACACCGATTCTGCACGATGTGATACGGATGACGTCACAAAACCCCATACCAAGGACCGGTCCGAAAATCCATATCACGTATCAGACCGGCGGGCAGAAAATCCATATCACACAGGAAGTAACGTTTGAATAAGGTTTAAAAGCTAATTAACTTAATTGTATTTAAATATTCATGTAAAATAATTCTTTGATGACATTTGTGGTCTTAATTTTTTTTTTCCGTTACCTAAAATTGGTTCTATTAAATTTTAAAGGAAAGGGTCATAAACAGGCACGAAACATTCTTCAATGACCATATGTGAACTTTTATATTAAGTATTTTGAATATATGGTAAAAAGAATACTACATACTAAAATCCATATCATATGTCGCATCAGCCCTCGGGTCCTATATAAGCCCTCGGGTCTTCGGCAATCGTGCTGATATGGGGCCACTCGGGTTGATATGACATATGGTATTGATTTTAATATGTAATATTCTTTATGTACAGTATATGAGTCATTTTCAAAAATTGTCCAAATTCCACAACCGGAATTTTGAAAAAATATTTGCGGCGATCTAAACTTTTTAAAGTTTTATTTTAGCATTCAAACATCAGAGATGCATAAACAATGTTAATGCACTAAGAATTCTATTAAGATATACTAAAAAAAACATTGCTTGTACATGGACCCAACAATACCATAGTGTTACTAAGTTAAAAGTCGGATCGTAGTAAAATCATAACTTACAAAAAAATTTAAGGTTTTTAGAATAACAATCTCAACATCTTGATAAAATTATTCTCTTGAATCAAACTGAGGTTTCATAACAGAAAATTATCAGATAAAGTTTAGCTGGAAGTTGTAAGTGTTGTAACTTTTGTCTATATCTTACATGTTTACTTAAAGCAATCATCCTTTTCCTCAGTACAAAATACTTGCTTTGGAAATAAACTTAGTATTAGAAAATAACAGTATTATGTTGCAAGTTTCGATAAAATTGTATAAAGATTTAGAACATAAATTTAGGAAAAATGTGTTGGTAACACCAAGGATATTTGCATAACACAAAGGACATAAAGGTTACACTAAGGATATTCTGTGCAATACTTAGAAAGAAATAATAAAGTCACCCCCTTCCTTGCAAAAAAGATAGTAATGAAATTACCCTAGAGATGAATATAAGAGTTTATGGTTTTAAGATAAAAAAAATTGGCGGGGGATTTCTTTCATTATACATTTTGAGTCTGACTAGTAACACCAAGGATAAAACAGTAACGACGTAGACATAACTATCCAATCATAAAGATAAATGACAATAGAAAAATGAAATCAAATTGTCATCCCCGAATAATAAATGATTACTATCACATGACCTTGAATCAATGATCAGTACTTGTTAGTGTAATTACATATCTAAGCAGAAGCTGTAACACCAAAGACAAAAAGTAACACAAAGGACATCTTTAAAAGATCCAAAGGTTTACCTAGATGAGTCGTAAATCAGCTAGAACAATTTTTAATGAAGAAAAAATTATGAAACTAGTACATGTACATGTATTTGTAAATGTCCAGATTTCAAACATATAGAATGCATTAATCTTTTTATGGATTTTACATTTTCATGTCATTTATCTACAGCTAGCCTCTTTCCACAATGAGCTCTCTAAATAATACACATCTACAAGATATGATGGTGACAATATTATTAAAACATTAGCAATGCTATACCAGCTTTTATCTTTTACAGTTTTTGGCCTGTTAGAAAGGAACATGACGTAGGTTCTGTCTAACCCTGTGCATACATTTAAGTTAATTTTTTTCTGTATTTCTATCCGGTCTCTCTTCCAAGGATTCGATCTGATTTCTCTTCATCTGTAGTCTGATGTTCATTATTGCATGAACTCCAATTGTTTCTCTTCCAGGGTGTCAGTCTTTTCAGTTTCTTTAGTCAGATTTCCTATCAGGAACTATTGACTTTTTTAATCTGTACTCTTTTTCACTGATATTTTTCTGCCCTTTTTGCAACACAAAGGACATAAAGGTTACACTAAGGATATTCTGTGCAATACTTAGAAAGAAATAATAAAGTCACCCCCTTCCTTGCAAAAAAGATAGTAATGAAATTACCCTAGAGATGAATATAAGAGTTTATGGTTTTAAGATAAAAAAAAATTGGCGGGGGATTTCTTTCATTATACATTTTGAGTCTGACTAGTAACACCAAGGATAAAACAGTAACGACGTAGACATAACTATCCAATCATAAAGATAAATGACAATAGAAAAATGAAATCAAATTGTCATCCCCGAATTATAAATGATTACTATCACATGACCTTGAATCAATGATCAGTACTTGTTAGTGTAATTACATATCCAAGCAGAAGCTGTAACACCAAAGACAAAAAGTAACACAAAGGACATCTTTAAAAGATCCAAAGGTTTACGTAGATGAGTCTTAAATCAGCTAGAACAATTTTTAATGAAGAAAAAATTATGAAACTAGTACATGTACATGTATTTGTAAATGTCCAGATTTCAAACATATAGAATGCATTAATCTTTTTATGGATTTTACATTTTCATGTCATTTATCTACAGCTAGCCTCTTTCCATAATGAGCTCTCTAAATAATACACATCTACAAGATATGATGGTGACAATATTATTAAAACATTAGCAATGCTATACCAGCTTTTATCTTTTACAGTTTTTGGCCTGTTAGAAAGGAACATGACGTAGGTTCTGTCTAACCCTGTGCATACATTTAAGATCATTTTTTTCTGTATTTTTATCCGGTCTCTCTTCCAAGGATTCGATCTGATTTCTCTTCATCTGTAGTCTGATGTTCATTATTGCATGAACTCCAATTGTTTCTTTTCCAGGGTGTCAGTCTTTTCAGTTTCTTTAGTCAGATTTCCTATCAGGAACTATTGACTTTTTTAATCTGTACTCTTTTTCACTGATATTTTTCTGCCCTTTTTGCTCTTGTATCCACTGATCATTTGCCAAACTTTCATTGGGATTTCTTCATGGTAACAATCAAACAAAGTGGCTTGAAATATAGTGGCCTGCCACCATATCTGTCCTTGTTGTGGTCCAATGTTGCCTCGACTATATAATCTTCTCCACTACTTTCTTTATTTTCAAAAGCTTATGTACATGCAAGGTTAAAAACTTCTATCAGCACCAACTTTTACAGGATCTAGAACACAGTCCTCAGGAATTTCAGTTTGACAAATCTGAAGAACATCCTCAACTATAAAACTGTATTCTAGAGTAATGACTGGTACATTGTCTCCTTCAAAACATCTTTTGAAATCCTTTTAGAACAGTTATGAACAATTTGTGACATTTTCATCTAAGGATTCACGTGACTTTTAATTCATTTGCAAAGAAATGTTCCCTATATGATATAACTTTAAAGGTATTTGCAATTCAACGAAATAAATCTATCTTTTATGTCTTAGATTCTATTGGCTTCATTGCAACTTTTTGATGTGTCATGTTTACATCATATTCATCAAGAGAACATAACCAGAATCCCCAGACTGCAGAAAACAAACCATATTCTGCCTTATTTCACATTCCCTTGTGTTACCGAAAACTTCCCTTGTGTTACCATTTTTTACCATCATATATTTTTAGCACTTCATTATTTTATTGTTACTTAAATTGCAATATCCCACCACATTTGTTTTCTGCTACATGTATACAATGAACACAATTACCACTCAATATGCAATACGCTTGTTTTATTTTTTTGTCTTTAATCCTTGTTGTGTCCCTTGAGTAACTGAATTTGTCTATGCTGTTACCATAGGTTACTATTAAAGGGCATAAAAGGGGATATGATTGTATTCCATAATGAATTTTGATATTTCAATTTATTCAAAATGAATAAAAGATGTATATTTTACTACAGAAACAAAAGGAGATGCAATAGTATGTTAATAACATACATATTTAATCAATTTTACATCCATTGTGTTACCAAACATTGTCCTTTGTGTTGCTCAAATTATTTACTGAATTAATTTATAGCTCATGGAAACATAATATCAAAAATAAATGCCAATTTGTTAAAATATTTCTGTCATTTTATATTGCAATAAACTTTATACAAATTTTGTATTAAAATTGGCAATTTAAAGGGTTTTTTTTTCAACTGGTCCGCGGAGTTACCCAATTCTGTCCTTTGCATAACCAAGACTGCAAAATCATAGGATTTTCGAATGGTAAAAACATTTAGTAAATAATTTGGAATTTTAAAGAAAATTAATTACTGGTTAGTTTTAAATAAAGGAGGAAAATAAAACATATGACTCCAACTTGCATTCTTTTTAAATATTTTTTATGTAAATTGTCTATGGAGTAATCAGATACGTCCTTGGAGTAACTTTTCTTGCAGTAACAAAATGGACAGTAACACCAAGGAATTATTATATAAATAATTGGAAGTATAAAAGCAATTATAGCTGACTTATGAACATAAAGCATAGCTCCTAGATGATAGATATTTTGTTATAAATTTGCTCAATACATTAAATAAATGGTAAATTAATTTATCATCACAATATTTTATTAACTCTAAGGACTCAAAAATAAATTACTACTGCACTCAACCTTGCCTTCAACCACATATTGTGCCTATGGTGTAAAAGATCTGTGTTTAGTGTCTCATGATATTTTGGCGGGAACAAGATCAAAAGAAGGAGGCTGATAGTAAAGAGTTTCTTTAAGAAAGATAAATGTTACAGATAACTTTTATGTCCTGGTTACTCCACGGACACGGCAAAAATAACACACACTTATCATTAAAAAAATCATATTCTTACTCTTTTTCAATAACATTTTAGCATGCATTTAGACAGTATTAATCATGTACAATACAATGAAGGTCATTTTACACTGCCTAATTATATTTACTACATCAATAATCAGAGTTGAAGTCAAACATCTGGCGAAATCACAAACAATTCTCTTTAATTTAACTCAGGTTGAAGGACATTTTTCAGTATTCAAGTCAATTTTTAATCGCACTTAATTATTTTCTACACTTATAGATTGTTCTTAAATTCATCAGGTTAAAAAAATTGTGATTTTATTGCAACGTTTTTAAAAAAGCTTGTTTAACAGAAATTTGGACATTTTTTGAAAATGACCCATATACTCGATTCTCAATATTTCGCGGGTTCCTTTGTATAACAGTATATTCCAAAAAATCAGATACATAGGTCATATCATTTTTGTGGATAAAACTATCTGTCTGTCATCTGAATGTAATTTTTTTGTGATGATTAAAAAGAATGGAACATGCGTCAGAAAAGATTTTATTAACATAAAACGTAATTTTACAGATTTACATACCCGTTTTTATTATATTTTGACCACAAAATTTATAATCTAGTAAAATCCTTAATAAAGTTCAGTTTTGAAAGTCTGTAGTTTGTATAAATGTTTATTTTTAATGTAGAACTACTTCGTAAAATTAAATATAAGAATTGAAGTCAATGTCAACCACAAGTGTCCATGTTTTCCCATTCCGCGATACTATGAGACTCTCCTGTTCGTAATTTGTCGGTTGATAAAGCTTCTTCTTACATACATGTATCTTAAAAATCTTCATTTAATTCTCACGGGTGCTAGTGGACAGGACCCCCCCCCCCCCGAACATCCCAGACCCAAAGCTATTTTTTAATTTAATTGTAAGAGCTCAAAGGCTTCTCGAGATATTACTTGAAACAAAAGTGTAACAGACGGACAGAATTAAAAGACGATAGGGCAGACCAAAATCAATATCCCCAACTTTCAGGGGTGGGGAGGGGGGTCGGTGCAACAATGGAAGTTTAGTGAATTGTGTTTTTGACATAATTTAAGTTATATGAGAGCAAGTTCCATATTAGCATACCAACATAGGACCTATGCCCCCCCCCCCCCCCCCCCCCCCCCCCC
>PRKT01000546.1:255228-276588 GCA_003671525.1 Saccostrea glomerata | reverse complement strand
AACCCCTGGAATATATATAAATCCGGGTCCAAAGATAGTTTTTGGACTTTTCCGTTACTTCCTGATCATGACGATGAGCACACGGCGGGTGTTACCGGTCAGCAGGGGATGCTCACTACTCCATGGCACCTGATCCCACCTCTGATGTTTCGGAGGTCCGCGTTTGCTCTGCTCTTGTTTCGTATTGTTTTATGGACTTTGAGATTGAATACTGTTCGTTATCTCCATATCCTTCTTTCATTAATAACATTTACAATTTACAACATACAAAATTGTTACCTGCAGTTAAAAAGTTAGAGGTGATTTAAGATACTACGGGCATGATTAGTTTTTTAATAGAAAGTGAATTCTATGTACTTTTTGGCTTGTTCAAATGACATACATTGTAAATATGTACTAGACGGTTAATTTATGAAAGAAGACAAATATGAATAACTTTGGACCCGATATATATGTATACTGGATATGGGTAATGGGAGGTTTTCTGGTCTACAAGCATATGTGATAAGCATATGTGTGCATGTACATTTGAAGGATGTCATGACAACTAAGTGACAACTACGTTTTAATATTATTCACACTTTTAAAAGTCCAGTATCTTTTTGTCGGTATTCTGGAATCAATCTTTTTTATCTTTTAAAACAGGATGGTGAATATATATTTTTCCTTACAAAAGAAGCAAGTTATGATTTCGGTTATAGTTTTTATATGTATATTAGACCTTCGGTCAAAATAACTCTGTGTGATCAAAAGTATCAAGTGTATCTTCTAATTTTATATTTTGACGATTAATGCATGGTTAACAAACAATGACATAGTGGAGCATAACTTTAAAGGGAGACAGGGCACATGTCACATGACTAAAAAGTCATATTACGTCATAATCGGTGATGATATACCTGTTAAACGTTGGTAAAATAAACAGTTCTTGAGTAATTGTATTCTAAATTCTAAAATTGGGTTTTAAACATTTAATTTTAGAAATTATTATTAATAAACTTTTTAAAGATCTTGCCATCATTTAGATATTGTGAAGTTACCCAATCCAAACATTTGTTTCTCTTTCCCTGCAGTCTGACGTTAGTGACGTCATAGACGTAGTGTTTGAATTCTCAGTGCAGCGAGATCAAGTACACACACCCGTCATGATCAGTTTTATTTCATAATTAACAGGTCACAGTCAATGTATCATGATAAATTTCTGAAGCAGTTTTTTTTTAATTAATATTTTTTGTGTTTAGTAGCAGAAGTTCTCTCTATTTAGATAATTTTGAATGATTATGTTTTCGTGTGACGTCACAATTGATTTCCAGCACTCGGAAAATACAAACGTGAAGCGTTTTTATCATGCTTACGTCTAATTCAAGGATGTCCTGTGCGATATTGAGGTAAGCTTCACCCTGTAGTATTTATGCAGTAAATAATTACGATGAAGGACTGACATTCAATCATAAATTTGGAAATATTTATTGACAGAATTTTTTTCAAATGAGGTTTTTGCCGTTGCAGCTGCCTAGAAAAATGCAGAAATTATCCCACCCGAATACTATATAAAATTAAAACAATTGCTTTCAGATTATTTAAACGCCATGAACTTTCTGAAATATTTGAGTGTATAGTGTTAACTATCATATTTATCGTGCGTAAAAATTCGCATTATGGACTCCCCTATATGGGCCCATAAACATGAAGTATCTTAACTCCATACAAACTCTAAACAGGGCGGTATTTGTGGGGCGATATCTTTTAAATTAGTCAAGAAATCCCATGGCAGGACCGTTTTAAATTGGTAAATACATATTAAATTAGTAATATAAAAAATACGAAAAAAATTCATTGACAGGAATTTTTTCAGTTAAAGGTCCTGTTCCTCCTTCGGTGCATCAGCATTATAACACGGACATTTCTTGAGTGTAGAAATATGGAGGACTTAAAATTGTTTGTATTTATTTTTCAATTTCAGTTTCTTTCCATTTTGTCAAATGTGCTACTAAAATGAAAAGTTTTAGATATGTTGAAGAGAAAACAGTACATTCTTATGTTTCAGGTAGTTACATGTTGGGGTTGGTATCACGATGAGTATAATGAAGAATGTGATTTCAGGATCTCCAGAGAAGTACGGTAGATTTTTTCTTTGCGTTTTATGCCAGTTGAAAGTTAAATTCAATGTGGACTCCATCATAATGGAAAAAAGAAACATTTCATGTTCTGAACTTTGAATATAATAATTGGTTTTCCGATTTGTTTTAGTAGATTATTCAATCAATAATCCGTATAGTGAGTATGGGGCATAGACAACTTTTGTTTGGTATCTTTTAACCAAGCATATGTATTAATGACAGATAGACTTTATAGAAGAAAACGAGTTTTACTTGTCTTGTGATTAATGCAGGACAGGTACGGCATTGCCTAAATGGATTAAAGGTTTAGATTATTTACATTTTGATTTTCAATGTTGTTAAACTAAGGTCTCATTTGAATTTACTTAGAATTGAAATTTATTAATTGAGTATTGATTTTAAATATATATGTATATGTATATGATCAAGATGGTATAAAATAATTGTATGAATGTTAAATTTGCAATATTTGCGGTGTTGTTAATTGGCTTGATTGAGTTTTCTAAAAAAAAAAAAGATATATAAGTATTTAGTTTCAATACTAAAAAGTTTTGATAACAGAAACTGAAGTTTTGTCGGTTTTAATTTTCGAGTAAAAAGGAAATTTTGTCAATGAATTCTAATTTTAAAAATGATTCACCAAAATTGAATTCAACTTTTTCTGAATATTAATTTCATGAGTTGTTTTGCACAATTTTTCGTGATTGGTAGTGTTTGGAAGATTTGAATTTTGATAACGTTGATATATTTCATTTTATATTGAAATGATTTAATGAATGTTTATTGATTGGAAACCATTTATGGAGTATTTACTTTTATTGAAATTAGTTTTCAGTGGAAAATGGTTTCTATAATGCTGTAGCTATTTAAATCTGTTATTTTTTTTTTTATTTAAAACAAAAAATGAATCTGAACGGAATTCCAACTGTAACCCAGCTTATAATAAAATATTTTATGGATGTTTATCATAACACATCTGTGATGTTTGGTTTTTGGCGGGATTGATTTCAGTAGACAATGAGAAGTACAGAAATAGTCAAATGAAAATTAATATTCTGTTTAAATTAATATTGAATTGGTTTTGAATTTGAATAATTTTGGCACATTTTAGCATATCATGCTTTTATGAATATTTTACAACCACTTTTATGGTATTGTCATTTGGCAATTTATTAAAGATTGCTTTCATTATATTGCTGATAATATGAAATAGAAATTGATTGAATTCGAATGCTTTGCACATTTTATCATAAAATGATGTTATAGATGTTTATCCAACTACATTCGTGGTCTTGCCATTTGACGAGTAGGTTAAAGTAGAAAGTGGGTTCAAATCATGAATACGAGTTTGAATTTATGGATGTTTATCCAACCACATTTGTGATTATGCCATTTAGTAAGATTGGTTTCTGTAGAAAGTGTTTCTTAGCATATAGTAAATTAAAAGTTGATACTTTTTATGAAAGTATTTTGATAAATTTATCACATATTATGAATTTATGGATGTTTTTTGAACCCTTTTGTGGTGATGCCATTTGGCGAGATTGGTTTTTGTAGAAAGTATTTCTACATATGAAGTAAAATAAAAGTTGATTATCCTGATTAAAATATAAATTTGATTGAAAATTGAACTTTTTGATAAATTATATCCTAATATGAATGTATGGATTTGTATCCAACCACATTTGTGGTGATGTCATTTGGCGAGATTTGTTTGTGTAAAAAGTATTTCTACATAAGTAGTAAAGTAAAGGTTGATAATTCTGATGAAAATAAAGTAAAATTTGATTGGAATTTGAACTTTTTGATGAATTATATCATAAAATGATTTTATGGATGTTTATCCGACCACATTTGTTTTGATGCCATTGGTGACATTGTTTGAATTTGATTGAAATTTGATCAGTCTTGACAAATTAAAATTTCATAATAGATCATAGTATGATTGTATGGTTGTTTTTTTCAAATCCATTTATTTTTTCAAAAAGACGAGGATTATTTATTAGAGAGTTATATATACATGAAGTCAGAAAAAAAAATCTTTTTGATCTGCTTTATTATAATTTGATTATCAAATGGATGTTTATACAAACACATATATGTTGTTGCCATTTGAAGAGAATGTTTTCGGGAAAAAAGGCGTTCTTGATTCACAATAATTGAACGTTATAGTATATCTTAATAGAATTCTTAGTGCATTAACATTGTTTATGCATCTCTGATGTTTGAATGCTAAAATAAAACTTTAAAAAGTTTAGATCGCCGCAATTATTTTTTCAAAATTCCGGTTGTGGAATTTGGACAATTTTTGAAAATGACTCATATACTGTACATAAAGAATATTACATATTAAAATCAATACCATATGTCATATCAACCCGAGTGGCCCCATATCAGCACGATTGCCGAAGACCCGAGGGCTTATATAGGACCCGAGGGCTGATGCGACATATGATATGGATTTTAGTATGTAGTATTCTTTTTACCATATATTCATAATACTTAATATAAAAGTTCACATATGGTCATTGAAGAATGTTTCGTGCCTGTTTATGACCCTTTCCTTTAAAATTTAATAGAACCAATTTTAGGTAACGGAAAAAAAAATTAAGACCACAAATGTCATCAAAGAATTATTTTACATGAATATTTAAATACAATCAAGTAAATTAGCTTTTAAACCTTATTCAAACGTTACTTCCTGTGTGATATGGATTTTCTGCCCGCCGGTCCGATACGTGATATGGATTTTCGGACCGGTCCTTGGTATGGGGTTTTGTGACGTCATCCGTATCACATCGTGCAGAATCGGTGTATTCACTATTAAGTATATGATAAATGTATATATCACTACCTATACAAATTTTAAAGAAGTGTTTATTAAAAAAAAAACTAAAGCACCTCGTAAGGAAGTTCCATTCTTTTACGGATTCGGTTTACATTTTATACAGCGATATAAAATTCTGGTTATCACTTGTCTATTGTAAATGAAATAGTTTAAGATGATGGCTACTGTATAGCACTTTATATTATATATTTTTGTTGGATAAGATGGAAAGAAAATTTTCGTGAAAATTTTAGATTTGATTTAATAAATCAGCTTGACGAACTTTATTCATGTAAAGTAACGACGATACAGTTACAATTTCATTAATACACAGTCTATATCATTGTACAAGGAAAGACTGTTGGATATCTACTTTCTAGTTTTTAGTGTTTGGTTTTTTTTTAAATTCAACGAAGTGTTTTGTAGAACACATTGTGTGCGACAATTTTTCCAAGATCTATGCATATTTGACAAAACCATTTCATTCTAGGTTAAAGAAGTCGTATATTACAAGAATAAACCTTTCTTTCCATAACTTTATGATTGTATAGAAACAGAAAGATATTAGAAAATTGAAAGAAGTAATTATAGAATATGTTTGAATATGCATGTCAATTGTGTAGCGATCACTGTATAGAAAATATATATAATTATTTTGCTTGAATGTATTGTTTCTGAATCTCTAAGACCAAAAATTCAAGCCATATTATTTCATATCTCGAAATATGTACAAGCTTACTCAGTTAATCAGCTCTCATGATGTCAGTGTTTAAATTGGTTTAGGAAAATTCATTTTCTATACAATAGATTCAAGAAGCACACGGCGGGTGTGACAGGTCGGCAGGGGATGTTCACTCTTCCATGGCAACTGATCCCACCTCTGATGTTTCGGGGGTCCGTGCCTGCTCTGCTCTTATTTTGTATTGTTATATGGACTTTGAGATTGAATACTGTTCGTTATCTCCATATCCTACATTCATTAAATAATGAACACTTTTATTCATATGTATACATACATTATGTATTTGAGTTATTTTTCATGTGATAATTGGACATTTGAATAAATTCTGTAACTGTTTGTGGTTGGAAGTCTGACAGATGGACAATAGGGTTCACCCACCCCCACCCCTCCCTTAAGACTCTCACTATGTGCTCATCATAACTTGTTTTTATTTAATATACTGATGAGCTGTATGACTTTTAAGTTATTCACTAAAGAATTATTAATTTCTTTCAATTAATTTGATTATGATATATCTATATAAGGGATACAAAACAAACATATGTCACTTGGAATTGTATTTATATTAGTCTGGGATGATTACATCACTTTCAAACTAAATGCAGTAATTCTTATAGAATAAACAAGTCATTTTTAATATTCATGTCTTTTCTTTATTGCATTGTTGACAACAAACATGATGAAGGAATCGTTGTTTATGACTTTAGTTTGACTTTCACCATACAATACTTAAACATTTCCGTGCCATCACCGTATAAAAGAAAGTTTCATTTTAACCAAAGTTTTTTTGGATTGTACAAACTTCGATAAGATTACAATTGAATAGTTTATTATCATAAAATTCTTCATTCAAAACTGGCATGAAATACAAATGATAAAGTTCTTTTAATCTGATAACAAAACGTTAATGAACACATCCATATAAGATTTTGGCATCCACAGTGATGAGGAGATTTTCTTCTGCATTCCCTGACCTAAATCTAGACAAATGCACGTGTCAACATATATGGTATTTCACACTGCTTTATTTGAAACAGGTTTCCAAACATCCATGTCTCTTTATATGGAAAATGACACGGCTTTCGGACACAGGTAACAGAATCCGTGAGTCCACATGAGAAAACTAGCATTGATTATTGACACGGATATTGTAAGACTGCGAGATCCCATTTAAATAATTTGGCCAATATACCATGCCGTGCCCCTGCCCCGACCACAATAAGGAACGGTTTTCCATACATATTTTACATGGAATCAGGAATGCTATAAGCTCTGTTTCGTACGGGAGTTTTTGAAATTATTAATGTATTTATAAAGTCATTTTTTTTAAATACCCGGTAGATTGCTTGAAATAATCTTTTATCTCAAGTAGTAGAGAATGTAGGTTAATGCTAATTGTATATTAAGTACTATCTATGGCACGCCAAATTCACAAAAATGAGATAAACCTAGTTTCACAACTGATAAACTAGGTTTATTGAAACAGGAACATATTGCGAAGCAAGTATTTTATACATTATTTTTTAAATAAAATATCTGAAAAATGTATCGACCAACGGGTAAACTTCTCGTACTATGATAATCTGTACAAATTTCAAGGGTTGTCCCAAAATGTCGTTAAAAAATGTTAAACAAGAGCCCTATGGACTCACCTGAGAACTTAGGCAAGGAAATAGCAGGGAGTATTGAAAAATTGAAATGTAAAATGGTTCATGGTGGATAGGGATGTGGTAATTTTAACAGATATGCATCTACACTACTTAAGGATGCTTTCAAATAATTATGTGAAATAATGGGTATGCTTTTCTTCAGAAGAACATTTCAATTATATCCTTTACATTCCTTCATACATGTATAACTACTTTCCCTTGTTCTAACCCCTCCATACTGCAGGCGAGGGTTTAACTTGATTTAAATGTAACGAATTTACATTGCCATAGGATGGTTGACTATTATGATGATTAATCATGGCCTAGCTGATCTTTAAAATATTTATTTTGTATTTCCATGTTCAACATAGATTGACCATTTTGGCCTCACCCTACCCCGGGGGTCATTAGCTATCAATTGAAATGCCGATATAAACGTTTTGAAGATACAACCTTAAGAACTGCAACCCATCTGAGCACGTGAAAACCATTTTTTAAAAACTGAAATGTATGTAAATTGATTTCGTTTTTTTTTATTGGTTTTCACGTATTCAGATGGGTTGCAGATGTAAATTGATAACTCGAAACGTATTAGAATTATTTGCATCAATATTATCCTTTCCTATCCGGTAAATATTTTGTGTAGTATCATCGACGGAAGAGTATTGATCAAATGACTGCTCCTACCCAGGTTCACAATCATTGATCGATTTACGATTGGTTATCAATAACGTCGTTGACTGATGCAAAAAAGGACTTTATGTTGCTCTAGATCTGTTATTAATGCAAGACAGGAGCCAAGTAAACTGAGCTAGTTTTTGATGGATTAAAAAGAAAATAACAACAGTAGTGAAAGTGAAAAAATCTTATTCATTGAAGAAAATGACACAAGACAAAAACATGAACATATTATAAGGGGGTCAGACAAAAAAAAAATTCGAAAAAACATCGAACGAATACAAAAATCTTTGGTATCATATTATGCAATCTGACCCTAAAATTAAATATAGCTTAAAGTAGGCAAGATATGCCTGTCATAAAAAAAGGGTGGGGTACATTGTAAAAGAATAATGGAATCATTCATTACTACGAGTACGTAATGAATGATGATTTTTCTCGCATTATTTCCAAAATAACGGCCTCTCAATGACGTCGCGATGATAGGGCTAAAAATCTAAAAATTCTTTTAATTTTCCATCTAATTAAAAATCTAAATACACAATCGGATGGAGCGTACATATAATGCTCGCCGCATCCTGAACATGTCGTGACGTATATCAAATTGGAACTCTCGCAGGTAAAAGAAGAACGAATAATAAATTTTCTTCCGTTTTTAAAAACAAACTGTTCGGTTTCCTGTAAAAAGGGACAGGTTCCACATCTTGGATGTTGACATTTTTAACACCGGCTGTTTCTTCTGTATTGTTAAATATGGCTCGTGTTAAAATCTTCTTAAGGAGGGGCCTGTCGTTTACTTTTGGTTAAAGAAGATTTTAACACAAAATGTGAAACCGTCATTTCTTTCAAATGATTGTATTGCTATTTAGATTTTAACACCAGAAAAATAACATCATTTGAGTGCGAAAGATTAAATAATTGACTATGCAAAGTAATTTGAAAGTATTTTTGTTGTCACAATTTTTAATGTGACTATTTTTGATGAAAAAAGACTGTGTTGTATCCAAAAATTTAATATTTGGAAAAAAATATTAAAAATTAATGTAAATGCTAGACGTAATCAGAGTGCAAAAAGGTCATATAAAAGCAATATGAGCTGCATTTTTTATAATTTTATTTTGCTGTAAAAATGTGTTATTATGATGAATTTGTACGTAACTTAAACATTTATGATCAATTAGACTAAATTAAAACAGAAGAAAGACTTCTATATACAATCCAATATCCAATTTTAGCTAAGAAATAATTTCTGTACAGGACGACAATAATGTAATTTTGATTCAATCGAAGCTTATAAAAAGTTTTTTCAGCGCAAATATGAACGTTAGAAGTTTAAAATCACTAAAAGTTGTTTCAGATTGAGGGTTTGTCTTGCCATAGAGCCAAGGTTATTCCGTTAAATCAAGGTCATTGACAGAAGAAATATTTTATTTCCCACGCTATGAATTAGAAAATGAAAATCATTGGGGTCTCTAACTTGAAACATAGGTTAATTATGATTGGAATTTGTGTCATGACCCTGGTCAAAGGTCTTTCTTGCAAATCAACGTCACTGACAGAGAAAAAGAATTCAAGCATAACTTTACAATTAAGATTCACTGGAGGCTCGTGCTGAGAAAAAGGTTGTTCACATTAGAAATTGCAATGACCTTGACCCAAGGTCGGTAATTCCTGTCCACAGCTCAAACGGAAGACCTACTCGTTGCTTTGCAACGAGCTCAGCTCTAGTCATAGCTCTACAATAGTACCTTCTGCTTTAAATTCTAGAAATGAAGTTTTGTAATTTTTTTTCAGGTTCCAATGGACAAACCGCATATCATCTGCTTTGTCTGAAGAAGATACATTTTTGTTCGATTTATATGAACTAATATGGAATAAAAATTTGTTTAGTATTTAAAAAAAATCTTTTCGATAATTCAAAATTTGAAATCACTCATACTAAAATTTGATACTTGCGAAATGATAACATTGTATTCATTTAATACGTGTAAATTGTTGAAAGTTAGGCATTTTTACATGTACTTGTTCATCAATATAATCTATTAAATGTCCTTTTATTGAGTCGTAAACACATGGAAATAAAGAACGACAGTTACACTGTTTATGTACATCTCTATGCAAGGTATAACTAGTATGTAAATGTATTTTTAAACTAACATTATCATGTCCATATATACATGTAGATTTATAGATTTTCATCCTGTTTAGAAGATGTCATAAAACATGGTCATAACTGAAGTCTTGGGCACAGGGCGTAAACCTGTATGTCAGTAGGCCTTCACGGCAGTAGAACAGAAGGAGGCATACAGGTAACACCTTACATGTACCAGTCCTGAGACTAATCGTACATGAGGAAAATAGTCCATGGCTAATCCAGTTTATGCTCTCAAACTAACAAAAATCCCATTTATGTCGTATATTTTTGTTTATTAAATGCATTGTTCAAATTTCAAAGTTGTAAATAAAGGAATTAAAGTGAAGTTTTGGGTTCAACATTCTGTAGCATGACCATTAATATTGACATAAAGATGTCAATATACAGGGTGTCCCAAAACATATGTTACACTTTTAATCATATACAACTTTATCAAACCAAAAGCATTCACAAAGATATTTTGTCAACATGAAGAGTATTAGTATACATTTTATCTTACAAACGTTTGAGAAAGGATAATTATTTTTTTTTATCTTCGTATAGATTATAGCTTAATTTTGATTATTGTCAAAATTTGTGCGAATCTCATCCTTATCTAAACTTCTTTCAAATTTATTTCTTGGATGAATGATTAATAAAGAGTGAACACCATATATGTACTAAGATGTTTTTATGATGCACACAATGGCATTGATCAATCATAGGCTTCGGAACCGGAGGGGAAGTTTTTGCAAAGATGGTTATAATATATGCATTGAACATTAGGACGAAGGTTAAGCCCCCTACCACCACATTTAACAGGCACGTTGTAGCTGAGGACAAAAATTTAAATAGAAGTGTTTGGTAAAAAAGGTATTGAAAAAAGTTCGATCCTGTTTTATTGGAATGGGGATATGAAAAAATACAAACACTGAGTATGAACATGATAATTTGCTTTTTAAAAGTATTCCTTTACTTTTGTTGAGGCAACACCAGATGTCACAGGAGGGCTGCAAATTTTAGACCAACGTTAAGCATAGTTTTTTTTTCTATCAAAGTATAAAAAAAGTCAATTGCATTGTTTTTTTTATTTGATAAAAGAAGACATGTCTTGAACATGTTAGCCGAAGATGTACATGTTATAAAAGTATTTCCACTTGGAGGCTAAACGGCCAGGGGCACTATGGACACGAGCGCCCTGTCTGTCAGAAATGACGGCTGTCAAGCATACATCAGACCCTCTAATCCTGTTAAGATGATCAATAACAGATTGTGCAGACCAAGGATAATGAACCCCCCAAGCTACTGTCTCTGTTGTAACATGGCTCATTTGTCTTTGGTAATGCCATATGTTTATCTTGTGTTTTTCTTTTGGTACGCTTGATGTTAATACATTTCTGCCGTCTTTGTCAATGTATTTGTCCCCTTTGCAGAGCTTAAAACCATGACCATTATTTCCTGTCCAAGATTCATCCATTTTATTGTATACGATGACGACCCAATTCCTCCAGTAATATTTGTTTGCGTAAAAGTCGTACAATCGCTTTGCAAACTGACCATTGTCACAATTTTTAATGTGACTATTTTTGATGAAAAAAGACTGTGTTGTATCCAAAAATTTAATATTTGGAAAAAAATATTAAAAATTAATGTAAATGCTAGACATAATCATAGTGCAAAAAGGTCATATAAAAGCAATATGAGCTGCATTTTTATAATTTTATTTTGCTGTTAAAATGTGTTATTATGATGAATTTGTACGTAACTTAAACATTTATGATCAATTAGACTAAAATAAAACAGAAGAAAGACTTCTATATACAATCCAATATCCAATTTTAGCTAAGAAATAATTTCTGTACAGGACGACAATAATGTAATTTTGATTCAATCGAAGCTTTTAAAAAGTTTTTTCAGTGCAAATATGAACATTAGAAGTTTACGAATGTCATTTTTTTCTGTCATTGAAAATGTTATTTACAATTTTACAACAAAACATTCTGACATCAAAGTTGCATCTCATAATGCTTTAGTGCTCCGTAGTGTAAGAAGATGTAAACTGACACAAATTTTTTGTTTCGATTTTTTATCAAGCTATGTGTGTAGATTCTAAAAATATACTTAACAGAAGATTCTCAATACTTTTATGCACAGGAACCAACCTCCGTAATTAAGCACTCCTTGAATATTAAAGCGTGGAACATTTCATGTTTCTGTTTACTGAACCATCCAAATTTTTTATTCTGAAACGTGTGCATCTTTGAATTACTTGTACAAAGGAATTTGTATTTACATAACGTTAAATGTTTTCGAAATTCAATTAACGTATTGTATGCCATTTGTTAGGTTGATAGTTTCAATTATTATTTGAGTATATCGTTTGACAGGTGTTTTCGATCGCATTGAAATATATATCCATATAAGTAAAAACAAAGAGATTCGCACTGGACGGTGGATCCTGACTATCAAAGGGTAATATTTCTACTTTATCACAATTATTATTATTATTATTTAAAAACTACATTCTTACAAACTCCTTTCTGAATAGTTATGCATTATTCAAATATATTGAAAAAATAAGCTTACAGGAAAACTGTGTTCTCTCTCTCCATTTGAAAAAATGATACTGCATTTCAGGTCTTATTTTTTCATTTATATTTAAATTAAGCTAGTTGTGTTTTCAAAATATTTTGACGAGTTGGTCTTTTTAATATTTTAAATCTCTTACATCTAAATATATAAGACATATCAACAAATGTACTTTGAATATTCCATCTAGTCAGAAATCAGAGAAGAATCCTACCTTAAGTAATATCATCAGAAAGAACGATTTTTAAAAACACTTTATATAACTCCACTGTATTTCTCATGATAAATTAAATATTTGCCTTTTAATACTAAAAAAAAAACTCCTTCCTAGATAGAAATATTTTTCCTAACTGGTAATTTATTATCAACAAAACTACATAGTTTAAGATCAATCTTTTTCCCTCTTTGAAGTTGATAATAAAAACATGCTTGAGTACCTCAACTTCATTAATATTTATGAAGTCTTCAGACATCCAGCCTCAGGATCATGAAACAGACTTAAACTTTAGTCAAATTTTCAATCGTCTATCAAATGTTCATTAATTACTGAGTGTATTTCTAAAATTGCAGATTACTACACTTCTGGAAAACAATGTAAATACTTTTATTTAGGGAATGCATGACTTTTTATCATTTAAATGCATAATAAAGACTTTGACTTAAGCTTAAGAGGTGTCATGGTCTTCCAACAAACTCTTGGAATTCAGATGTGCATTAATTGCGCTTCTTCATTAGTTAACTTGTATTTATATTTAAAGCAGACCTTTTCTACGCTCCGAAATTCTGATGTTCGCAAAACTTTTGATTCAATCATATTGATATTTATATGAAACAGAATTAAGTCAAGGCTTTCTACGTGAGAAAAAGGAAACATTTGATGTGGCCCCTAAATTGAAATTAATATGAACCGTCATAGTATTATCAATTAAAAATATCCTTACGTCTACTAATATCAATGTAGCATTTTGATATAAATCCCAATTTTTGGATATTTTCATAGAAAGAATTGTAACAAAATTCTATGTTATTTGATGCTTTTATCATTAACTTCCCTTACGTATGAAGTAATATTTCCTTTTCATTTGTATATAGGGTTTCTGTATCCAAGTTGCTTTGAAAGAGATGAGCATACATTCATAAGAACAATTTCTCAAATGTGAAGTACTATTGACAAACAAGTTGATGAAATGAGAATACCAACAGTCTCGTTAAAGGTCATCATTTAACTAATGGAGTTCTATATTCTGTCATTAATTCGAATGTTGACGGGCAATTGTCATACTGATCAATTAGCTATCATTTTCACACTGAATTATCCGCGATTTTCCCGTTTTTTCTTATTATAACTTATAGCGCAAAAGATGTGAGACCGGATAAGAGAGCGTGATACTTCCATTTCCATAGCATCCGATCTCAACCCTGATGTTTTTGATCTACTTCTTTGCTCTAGATCTGCTCCTTATTTTTTTTTTAGTTTAATTTGACTTTTGGGAGTTATCACTATAATCATATTTTCCATTAGAACTGACAAATGAAAAGATTTTTATATCTTGAAAGTTCCGGTGCCTAGGAGAAGTAAGCATCCCCAATGACAGGTCACACCTGCTGGCCCGCAGTGAGCCTACGAAACTGAAGCTCTCTGAAATTAATTGATTTACAAATTCTCTGCTCGTCCATCCGTTTTTCTCAGACTAGCCAGCTAAAGATCTATGTACAGTACTCCAAATCAATTAATCTAAGAATTTGAATTATCATTTTATTTTCTTTTTGAGTTGTTTGCTATAGTAGCTTTTACAGTTACCTAATTTCAGAATCAATATAACATGAAAGACAATTACATCTGCAACATCAACATAATTTTTTTTTTCGCTCTGAGCACTTCTGGACGCCACCAATGGAGACAATTAGGGAGAAATTTTTGAAATTGAACGTCCTGTCTTTCAAACTGAAAATCTCAGGTTGATATTTTGAAACATACATGTGTGACATCAGTCTGGGATGTTATTGGTTTTACCATTTAGTTAAGTATTACAAAATTCAGTGTGTCAAAGATATGCGTGCTTACTTTAATATCATCAATCTAGGCATATTTGGTTATTGTACACTGTACATATTCGATGAAAGCATGCTAACCACTTTTCAATACTTTCATACTTTGATTTGCAATATACCGCGATACAATGAAACCAGCGATATAATAAGAATCGAGTATACTATACATGTATAATTGTGGACACCGTTTAATCACAAAAAAGTAAAATTTTTAATTGAAACGAAAAGTGAAATCTACCCTCCTTCTAAGTTCTGACCTGATTAGTTTTTTTATACTCTGTCTTTCTTCTTGGTGTTAGTAAAACAAAAAATTGATAATTGATTGTTGCATTTACCTGTAAAAGTATTTATATTAATATAGGAAGCAAAAAATGACATTATTTTTCATCTTCTTAACAATCGTCGTCGCCCGCGTGGCGCAGTGATTAGAGCGTCTGCTCTAGAGTCGCGAAGTAAGGAGTTAATCCTTACGTCGCGGATTCGAATCCTACTGTGGGACGTGGAGACCGGTCCTTCGGATGAGACCGTATAAACCGAGGTCTCGTGTCGCAGTAGGTGCTAACACGAAAAAGATCCCTCCCTGCTCAATGGCCCTAAGTGCCGAGTATAGGAGAAAATTTGCAGCTCTCCACCGGCAAGAGGTGACGTCTCCATATAAGTGAAAAATTCTCAAGAGGGACGTTAAACAATATACAATCAATCAATCAATCTTAACAATCGTCAAAGAGACATAGAAATATTTAATATAGTCTGTTCTCCATTCATTTGAACCTGTTATTTCAGGTAGAGTAAAGACATTCTCCTTCTTTGGTCAACACTTTTTAATTGTACAAACAATGTTAGGAACCAAAACATTTGATGTGGCCCCTAAATTGAAATTAATATGAACCGTCATAGTATTATCAATTAAAAATATCCTTACGTCTACTAATATCAATGTAGCATTTTGATATAAATCCCAATTTTTGGATATTTTCATAGAAAGAATTGTAACAAAATTCTATGTTATTTGATGCTTTTATCATCAACTTCCCTTACGTATGAAGTAATATTTCCTTTTCATTTGTATATAGGGTTTCTGTATCCAAGTGGCTTTGAAAGAGATGAGCATACATTCATAAGAACAATTTCTCAAATGTGAAGTACTATTGACAAACAAGTTGATGAAATGAGAATACCAACAGTCTCGTTAAAGGTCATCATTTAACTAATGGAGTTCTATATTCTGTCATAAATTCGAATGTTGACGGGCAATTGTCATACTGATCAATTAGCTGTCATTTTCACACTGAATTATCCGCGATTTTCCCGTTTTTTCTTATTATAACTTTTAGCGCAAAAGATGTGAGACCGGATAAGAGAGCGTGATACTTCCATTTCCATAGCATCCGATCTCAACCCTGATGTTTTTGATCTACTTCTTTGCTCTAGATCTGCTCCTTATTTTTTTTAGTTTAATTTGATTTTTGGGAGTTATCACTATAATCATATTTTCCATTAGAACTGACAAATGAAAAGATTTTTATCAAATTTAAACAGAACTTTTAAATGTATAAATAATCTCTACTTAATTCAATTTTTTTTTAAAAAATATTTTGTCATCAGAAAAAACCTTAAAGCCGCTTAATTTGAAACAGGCACATGTTATCTTTCACTCTTAAAGTACGTCATTACACAGAAAATAATATAAAATAAATTACAAGATTGATTTAATAGTTTATTACAACAATCATTACAAGGAAAACATAAATCAAAAGCCTTATTGACAAACAGAGGTTCCTGACGGTTTGTCTGTCGTGAAGTCAAGACATAAATTAATCGGTTATATCTAAATTATGAAGAACAAATCCAAGTATTTTTTCCTTAGTATAAGCCTGAGTTATCTTTTAAAAAAATAAAATTAGTTGGACATAATCCACAGTAATTTTTATATTAATATGCACATTTAAAAGAATAAAGGAAAAACAAATATTTTTTTAATTTGTTTTGTAAAACCTGAGTTATCTTTTAAAAAAATAAAATTAGTTGTACATAATCCACAGTAATTTTTATATTAATATGCACATATAAAAGAATAAAGGTGTACAGGTATAAGTACTTTGTTGTAAAAAAAAAATAATTCTCGGGTTTGTTCTTCATAATGAGATATAAATGATGACCTTAAATGAGACTGTTGGTAATTTAATTTTTCAAAGGTGATTTCACGCCATTGCAAATAGCGATATCGTCATAGGATTATTTTTTGTGTGACCCAACAATTTTTTTTTTTACTTTTGAATGTTGATATATTTTTAAAGAAAAGGACTTTGGGGATATAATTTGACAAAAGTTGAAACAATTTATTGACAATTATATTTCAAGAAAAACTAATTTATTTTTACGCGAGTAGAATCGGACTTAGTGGCTTTGTTTGAAAGTATTTTCAATTGATAATATGTTTAGATGATATTGAAAAAATCTTTTTCTTTTCTTTCATGCTTTATCTTGAATGTTTATTTTTTATTATAGAGCCCCCTCTACTATTCATCGCAATCATGCAGATCTTTCGTCTATTGCTGTTTGTATTTCTGCTGGTCTTAATCGCTGACCTTCAGGCTGACGTAGGGGATGATGCAGCAAAGGCAACAGAGGTTGTGAAAGCTGGAATTGAAGCAACCAATGCTATAACTGAAATAGTGTCTGGGGTCAAGGTCCTAGCTAAATTCACTAAAGTAATGGGTAAAATTGCTCCTTTTTTGGCTGCTATTGGACCAGTTATGGATATCATAACCATATTTCTCCCGAAACAAGAGGATCCAAACTTAACCTACTTGAAAGAACAGTTTTCGAAAGTAGATTCAAACTTCAGAAATATGGAAAGGCTTTTCACCGAAGTAACAAACCTCATTAAATCAAAGAGTCTAAAATCGCATTTTTCGAATTGAACAAAATATTCACGCTTTGTCATATCGTCTACATATGTTAATATCAGCTCCTAAAGATGCTGTCAATGGACAAAAGTCGCGCTTTATTAAGGCATTTGAGGTCAGTTATCACAGTGCAGCTCAAAAAATATATAATGGCATCATGACAAAAGGACAATATTCCAGAAGAAGCGATGGCCTATACAAATTACGATCGTAAAAAGTTGCAGTCGGTAATGGCTGGATGTGTTGGGCTTCTCATGACAGCTGTGAAGATTAATTTAGCCTATTTGGAGCTCACAAATAGGAAAGGCTCCTATAAAATGGAAAAAACAGTATGGGAGGAGAACATCAAGAAAGTTCTACAGAAAACAAAAGATGTGGATAAGAAAGTCGCTGATGCCTGGGAAACTCAAAAGACGGAAGATTTGAAAAAGCTTTCTGCACAGCACAAAGATGATAATCACGGTCAGTTTGCAAAGCGATTGTACGACTTTTACGCAAACAAATATTACTGGAGGGATTGGGTCGTCATCGTATACAATAAAATGGCTGAATCTTGGACAGGAAATAATGGTCATGGTTTTAAGCTCTGCAAAGGGGACAAATACATTGACAAAGACGGCAGAAATGTATTAACATCAAGCGTACCAAAAGAAAAACACAAGATAAACATATGGCATTACCAAAGACAAATGAGCCATGTTACAACAGAGACAGTAGCTTGGGGGGTTCATTATCCTTGGTCTGCACAATCTGTTATTGATCATCTTAACAGGATTAGAGGGTCTGATGTATGCTTGACAGCCGTCATTTCTGACAGACAGGGCGCTCGTGTCCATAGTGCCCCTGGCCGTTTAGCCTCCAAGTGGAAATACTTTTATAACATGTACATCTTCGGCTAACATGTTCAAGACATGTCTTCTTTTATCAAATAAAAAAAACAATGCAATTGACTTTTTTTATACTTTGATAGAAAAAAAAACTATGCTTAACGTTGGTCTAAAATTTGCAGCCCTCCTGTGACATCTGGTGTTGCCTCAACAAAAGTAAAGGAATACTTTTAAAAAGCAAATTATCATGTTCATACTCAGTGTTTGTATTTTTTCATATCCCCATTCCAATAAAACAGGATCGAACTTTTTTCAATACCTTTTTTACCAAACACTTCTATTTAAATTTTTGTCCTCAGCTACAACGTGCCTGTTAAATGTGGTGGTAGGGGGCTTAACCTTCGTCCTAATGTTCAATGCATATATTATAACCATCTTTGCAAAAACTTCCCCTCCGGTTCCGAAGCCTATGATTGATCAATGCCATTGTGTGCATCATAAAAACATCTTAGTACATATATGGCGTTCACTCTTTATTAATCATTCATCCAAGAAATAAATTTGAAAGAAGTTTAGATAAGGATGAGATTCGCACAAATTTTGACAATAATCAAAATTAAGCTATAATCTATACGAAAAAAATGTCTAGTAATTTATATACATGTGTACCATCTTTAATGTTTTTGGTCGCCCGCGTGTCTTTAATTCTCAATAAACCGCTTTAAATAAACGATTCCACATATATGCTTTTCACTTGGAATTGTATAAGTTTATTCCCAAAGAGTGAGAGGTTAAGTATTTCTTCTCGATTTTTTGGCTCAAATTTTGACTGAAATTCGCTATATGCGATGAGTGCTTCTTTTTTTATATATATAAAAAAAACTAGACATGTTATTTAAGGAAATTGGAGATAAATCTGAAAAAGTGAATAAGAAATATTCTTGACTTGAATGCATATATTTACTCTTTAACCAGTATTCACAAATGGCATTCCATGTTTCTAACTTTGAATACATGATTTTATGAATTGCATTTTATTTGTTTACTTTTTATGAAATTAAATATATTTATCATGTTCATTCCTCCTTCATTCTTGCTTAATGCGCACACATTTCTAAAAATTTTATTCAATCTATCATCCCAAATAAAAGACCAGACAATATCGTTTATTTGTTTTGCATATATATCCGGTATTCCCCTCATTTCGATTTCATAGCCAACAATTGCAATTATAATCTTTTTTATTATCAAAGTTTTCCCTTTGAATGTAAGGTTCCTAATTTTCCAGACATGCAAGCTGCTCATTATTTTTTTTCTATTTTTCCAACCATATTAAATTGGAATCAACACAATATCCATGATGTACCCCAAATATAACTTTTTTATCCATTGTATTTTTTTTTTTATTTTGGCTTTTTCCACTTTGGTTTTCCAATAAACAAACCCTTTGTTTTAGAGAAGTTGATTTTTGCCCCTGAAGCTTTTTCATATATTTCTAAAACCTCAAAAGAGTGTATAATAGATCCCTCGTCTTTATTAATTAAGTACCAGTCAGTGTAAAAATCATGCAAAATGTTATATTTGAGTGATACACTCAGGTTCTCGGAATTCAATGTTTTTCTTGTCCTGTGCTCCATGTATGTAAAATAAAAAATGTTTTGGATCATGGCCACTATGGAAACCTGATCAAAGTAATTTCCTTAGCAACCAGCCAATTTTTTCTTGTTGAAGACACTGAAAATCAATGATCTTTAAAGCCTGATATTATATATAAATACTTGAACCATAATTCTCATTTACTGGTATGAAAAAGACACACACTTTATTTGTTTAAAACACACAAGACATTGATATTTTATCTAAAGCTAGCACTAGGTTAGACATTAGAGTATATGTATGTTTTTTTGCATTTTTCCTGATTCTGCATTTTCCTTGATTTTGACAATATTCAATATCAATTTTAAAAAAAAATACCAAGCTAATACAGATTTTGCATGCCTTTCACATAAAAGTAGAGAACTTTCTCTTTTACAGATTGACTTTGATAGCGTGGGTTTTTTGAAAAATCTTATTCGTTGCCTAGAAGCAAAATTGGATGTTTTGATAACTAAAAAGTGAAAAATAGTAAAAATGTTGGGTCTAAAAACTTATAATTTTTTATCTTTCGGTGGCAGTTACAATTTTTCAAGTAATAAAAAATAAATCTCATATAATTTTAAAATCAAAGAATAATTTATAATTATTAATTTCCATGGCAACAGAAAATTTTCCCTAGCAACAATGCAAGTTATTTTGGTACTTTATTAACCCATGGGTACAATTCTGAACACTTAACGACCACTTTTGTATCTACAATTTACTTTTATTTCAATGCAATAAGTATTTTGATACCCCGGTTACCAATCAACTGGTTAATTTCTTTCCATAATCCTTTCAACGCTAGAACACCTTATCTTATCCTCCTTCAATGAGTAAAGAGTCTGTAAAACAGTTTGCCGTGTGTTGCCACTTTTGTGACGTTTAATAATTTGTTTGAAATTCTCAAAAGTATTATTAATAATGACATATAATTTTTAGCAGACACAACATATCAAGATGAGAAATAAAACCAATTTTGTAAAGGGAGGTAATCTAAATTTACAGTAATTACTGTGTGCTCTGCTCTTATTTTGTATTGTTTTATGGACTTTGAGATTAAATACTGTTCGTTACCTTGATATCCTTCCTACATTTTACACAGTAGCTTAATCATCTTTTAGGAGATGGTTGGTGGTGTCATGTAGATGTGCAGTAAGGTTTTTGAATTTTCATTTTGCCCCCGGGGGGGGGGGTT